>JARVGS010000472.1:14162442-14177797 GCA_031762315.1 Hypsolebias antenori | reverse complement strand
TTTTGGCTGAGATCTGACAATTTCATTCATTCTGACATGGAAAATATTGAACACTACCATTTTCAGCCACTAGAGGGCTCTCGAGCATTATGGCAAGCCAAGGATCTCAATAAGTAAAAGTGGCTATTAATGAGACACTTGGCTTGCCATACAAATCCACCTTCGTCTCGCTCTGGAACTCCTGGAGCAACCATCAAATTAGCTGCATTTTGCAGCGTCGCCCAGGCGAAATGCAGCTGATTTGACTGTCAAAGTGCATTTATTAAAGAAAAGTTCAACTGAGACACACCTTCGCTATAATTTTGAGTGAACATAATTGTTTTAAGTGTTAATCAAGTTAAATTCTTGTTAAAGTCCTCCCGTGCACGCTCCCGCGGCCACCATTTAGCAGCCGTTCAATTTCTGGCACAACACCTACCCACGTTTCCGGATTGTCAGTGGTGACGCATAATAGATGCGACTTATACGGCAAAGCGAGGTATTTGTTTTTTCCCACTTTATCAGATATTTTTGGACTATTGCGACTTATATTGTGGTGCAACATGTATGGGGACAAGTACGGTAGTTGCTTTCGTACAACATTGAAACTTGCACAAGGTAATGCAGTATTTTAAATCTTGCAATGCATCTCAGCTACTATTGCACCAAATTCAACTCAGTATCTACAAAACAGAGTTAGACTTTAGTTTTTTTTTGTCATTGCCTAAATTCTGATCACTTGAATTATTGTTGAGGATGACTCTTAGCTAGTCCCACTCCAATTTTAAGCTCAATATCTGTAAAATAGGAAAAGTTAAAGCCATATTTGTATTTAGTAAGGCTGTTCAGATAAATTAATGTCTTGTATGGGACAAACTCCAAAAAATAACCAGTTGTAGACCTTCATACAATGATTCTAAGAGTATTATAAAACCTGTCCGTTGATTTATGAGCGTTTTTGCTAAAATGGGCTAATAATGACCTCTTAATTCTGCATAACATTTAATACATTGACACTGAAGGTCATAACATATTCTTGCAACCTATTTTAAGACAACTATAAAGGTTTTAGGATTGAAATTATTTTAAGATGGTATCAGTCATCTTAGCTTTATGTTAGCCCACAAATCTGGTCAGAATTACATTATTTGTCCAAGCTGAATTTGTTTGACGCTCTTTCTGTAACAAAGTGTTGATTGTTCCTAACCTTTCCAGCAAACTCCACCTCTAAATCATGAACCGTTTCTTGAAGTTCTGTCATTTAATAAATTAAGTTGTAGTTTTAGTTACCTTTTAAATTGAATCCCCTACACTGAACGAGTGGATTTCCATGCATGATATCCTGCCTTCTGCTTCTCCTGCAAAAAAGACAAACAAATATTTGAGTACAAGCTATGAATAAAAAAAAAAAAAAAAACCCGCAGCAATAGCATCCTTCCTCTTTTCATAATAAAACTGTGCGAGGAATGTTTGCTGACAAAACCAACACGAGGAAAATCTGAGCATGTCATTATGCTCGCTGGTGCACACTCATTCAGAACAGCATGCAAACAGCTGACACCTTTCAAGTAAAAAAATAAGAAAATGGTTTGAATCTTTTCTTCCAGGACTAATTTCAACTCAACTCTTTGATCGGAGCTGTCAGGAAACACGCAGCTGGGTCTCAACATTGACATGTACGTTTAAAGGTGAAGTCCTGCTCTGTCTGCACACGAGGAGGGAAACAACGAGAGCAGCATTTGTGACATGGCTCCCTGATGGATCTCAGTCATCTGATCCCGTTGCACTCCCAATCTGTGGGACGGATCTTTCTGTTCTGCTTTGAAATATTATTCATCGGCTGCTGCCCACATTCTGGTACACTGATTGAATTCAGATTTATTGTTTCACCAGTGAATCATTGTAATGTTCATGCACGTTGGGAAAGAGCAACAAAACAATGGAAGCATACAAAGGTTTGGATATTACTCACTTCCTACCATCGCAATGTTTTACCACAATAACATTGTATAATAAATATGGACAGTTTGGTTAAATATTGTAAATACTGTTCAGCTCAGCTTTTTCTTATATCGTAAGATCTAGCAAGATGTGTGTGTTCAATATGGCTGAGTTATAGCCACTTTTGAGTAGGCTAATGTTGATTAGCAATGGTGGTTATCTTGACTTGTCCCAACTCTAGAAGGTAATCATTTGTAGGGGTTCAACCAGGAATTACTTGGAGTTTCATTAAAATCTATCCAGTATTTTGGGAGATATTTTGCTAACAGACAGTCGGGGTTGACAATGCTTGTGTTCTATGCCAATATACTGCCCAGTGTGAAGCACTTTGAGTATGTAATGCGGAAGTTGATTAGCTACCATAACATCACATTTCAGTCAAGTTAAGTCAAACTTATTTATAAAGCACATTTAAAAGCAGTTGTTACCAGAGTACTGAACAATAAGACAATGGCAGACATGAAAAGAAAATAAATAAAATGCTAAAAACTCAAAATTGTTTAAAAGTCAGTGAAAACAGATGAGTTTTTAATATAGATTTAAAAACAGGAAGTGAAGTGGCCTACCTGTAATGTTGGGAACAGATTTTCCCAAAGTTTATGGCAGTGACTGAGCTTCAGTCTGTTTTTTTGGTAAAACCAAAAGCAGCTGGTCAGATGATCTCAGCGCCCAAGAAGGAACATAAGGTTGAAGTAGGTCAGAGAGATATGAGGGTGCAAGGCTATTAATGCACTTAAAAGTCAACAGGAGAATTTTAAAATCAATTTTCTTACATACAGGGAGCCAGTGAAGGGAGGACAAAACGAGAAATATGCTGAAGCCTATGAATTCCTGTTGAGAGCCAAGCTGCAGCATTCTGGATGAGCTGGAGACGTGAAATTGATTTTTGATTGACCCCAACATAAAGTGCATTATAGTACAGTCATCAAGTCGTGTTGTGATGAAGGCATGGACTATTTGTTTCAAGGTCAGATCTGATCAACACCGACTAAACTTAGATATCTGCCTTAACTGGAAGAAACATTTCTGCAAAACAGAGTTAATATCCTATTAAATTTAAAATGAGAGTCTAAAATCATCCCCAGATTTGTAACAGACTGCTTAAGATAGAACTCAAGAGAGTCAAGGTTTACAGGAACAGAGACAGCAGTAGAGTAGCTGAACACAACTTCGGTTTCTGATCGTTAAAACTTAAAAAGATTTGAAGCCATCAATGCCTTAATGTCATCAAAACTTTTTAACAGAGGGTGAATGGAGCAAGAACTATTGGGTTTTAAGGGCAGACAAATCTGGCACTCATCAGCATAACAAGGAAAAGAAAGATCATGTTTCCTCAGGATAGACCCCAAAGGGAGCAGACACAGTGAAAACAAAAGGGGTCCAAGAATTGAGCCTTGCGGAACACCGCAGGAAAGAAGGACAGAGGCAGATTATAAATTACCAACATTAACACAAAAACTCCTGTCACTCACTTATGAACAGAACCACTATAATGCTCCACCTGAAACCACAATACAAGGACACTGTGGTAAGTAGTATCAAAAGCTGTTGTAAGGTCCAGGAGTATAAGGATCACAAAATGACCAGCCATTTGCTAAAATAATGCTATTACAAACCCTTATTAAAGCTGCTTCGGTGCTGTCTACATGTTTAAAACTAGACTGAAAGATCTTTAAAAAAAAAAAAGTCCATTCTCATTCAAAAAGGCATTTAATTGAATAAAAACATCAATATTATATATTTTTAATGAGTTCTAGCCATTTTTGTATTTGCTAAATTTGCTTAGCTCTGGTGTCGATCTTAACTGGCACTGAGCCCAAAAGTGAACTCAGTTGTTGATGTCCATCCAATATTTTTTTCTTAAAATTGTAATAAAATCTATACTACAAGATGTTTTGCTAACAGAAGGACAAAGTTGACCTCAATAGTCAATGGCAAGATTAAATATAAATTCTTTTTGGATCAATAATTGCTTGGTGCTTGTTTTGTAGATAACTCTCAATTACGACCACACCAAATTTTACCTCAGTATCTGTAAAATTAGATGGGTTGTGGTCATTTTTGTGTTTGTTAAGTTTGCTTAGTTGTCATGGCAATTTTTGACGGAGTTGACATCAGAAGTTAATCAGTTGTGAATGCTTATCCAATGATTACTAGCTATATGTTCAATTAAAAACCATCCCTTGGTTTATGAGGCATTGTGCTGACAGTGCAAACAAAGCAAACACACATACACGAAAACACGGGAAAAAAAAAATACAAGCCTTTATCAATTTCACTGATGACTCCCTAATCAGCCTTTGTCGACACCTATTAACGCAAAGATGCATGTTTTTTGTATTGAAAAGGTTTATTTGTGTTCACTAACATCCTTAGTGAACCCTACTTTGTGTTTTATTTAAAAATTGCTGTAAAATGCTACAAAACTGCAACCGGAGAATCTAAAACTGGACCTTTTTGTACCTTTTGCCAGTTGGATAGAAGCGAGAGCAGCTCAGTCCATCCCAGGCGCAGTAGGGGTCTCTGGCAAGGCAGCAGTCAGCGCAGGCCGAGCCGTAGGCGGGACAACGGTGCAGGGAGACCTGCGAAACCCCAACCTCTGAGCTGACGTACAGCTGTTGCTGCAAAAATCAACGGTTCAGATGTCAGTGGCTGGCTGACAGGAAAACAAGGCAGAGCTCTGAAGCTCCAAGCTGTTGGGGTGGCCCTGGAGATTTTCCCCCCATTTCATACATCACTTATCGTCACAGACAGTCAATTTTGTTTCAAACAGAAGAAATAAACTGGATGGAAAAGGGGAAAAAATATTCAGACTGCTTACTTTTTTGGAGGATATCCTCAGATTTGTAACAGGAACTTGATTCTGGAATTAAAAAAAAAGGAAATGAACACGTCAAAGTTAAGATCAGGACAGGCATGTACCGTATTTTTTGGACCATAAGGCATGCCAAATTATAAGGCGCAATATCAATGAACAGGTGGATTTTTGAAAAACATTAAAAGATTTTAAGTGCACCTTATAGTCCGAAAAATACGGAAGTAAACAATTAAAAACCTGCAAAGTTCGTCTACTTGCTTGCGTCACAATTATCACACTTTAAACTCCTGCAACCAAAGGTGAAGGCACAATAATGTCTTTGCCTGAAAAATCTCAAAATCTGCTTTCAAAACGATGCCATTAGCTATCACAATAAAAAAAACTGTGTTAGCAAAATATCCCATGCAACACTGGATGGATTTTTTTGAAACTTTTAAGAAATACGTGTCAGATGCTTCTCTACAATCCATTACTCTTTGTAAATAATCTACTTTAAAGATGGCTGCCACAGCTACCTGATCATAGGAAACACAAAAATGGCTTTGCTTTAGCCATTTTAACAGATACTGAAGTGAAATTTGGTATAGTAGTAGATGAGAGTCATCCTCAATGCAAACTCAAAGCACGATACTACAATCTTATTTGTCAGCAAAATATTTTATGAAGATTTTAATGGAATTACCAGAACGTTATCACATCTACCCTTTATTACGTTCTGGAGTTATGCCAATTCAAGATGGCCACCGTGAGATTGCTCATAATGTTATTTTTTAAGATTTAACCAAAATGTCTGTCTTCTCTCGTCATGCCATGGAGCGTGGGGATGCTAAGCCTTTAATTGTATTGGATCAATACAAGCGATGGGTGGTAACTAAACCAAGGATCAGTTTCAACAGCCTTCCCAGGAGAAATATATTCAAAACATTTATTGAACTGCTGCAGTCCAGGTGGAGTTAAAACATCAAAGGGATCCTTTGACGTGGCGACAGTTTGATCAGATTTTCCCAGTTGAAAGGAAACACGTGCAAAGGTCCATTCAGGGCAACGAGCAGACTGCGAGCATGTTTCCCATCACTCCCTGCTGCACCACATCCATCTCACCAGCGCCACCCCTGCCTTTGTCTGTCTGCTCTGGGCCTTTGTGATGAAGCACACACCATCAACACCACAGCCTTTGATCTGAAGCGGAGCAAAAGGACAAAACTCGAAGAAAGTAAAACCAAGAAAGAACCTTGAAGACTTCCAGCTCCTCCAGGATCAGATCTTCCTGCAGGGACTGGTTGCTCGGCAGCACAATCACTTTCTGTATCGTACCTTTATCTGGGGGCAGAAAGACAGGCTGTTAACATAAATATGATTCATAGTGGAAAATAAAAGAAAGGGAAAAGGCCTCCATCATCACTATCATCATCATCATCATCAATGTGGCCATTTTGTCCTGAGATTTACAAAAACAGCTCCTGCAAACACCCGATAAGAGCGTCTCCCACTTCCTGGAGACAAAGCACCGTTTCAGCAGCAGTTATGCTCGGATGGCCTTGGCTTCTCTTCAAGAATCCAGGAAGGAGGAACAGACAGAGGAGGCTGCTCAGTAAACACAAGCAGCTGCGCGAGAGGCTCCCAGAGCTGTTTGCTGAATGCAAAAGTGCACAACGTGGAGACGCACAAACACGAGCGCACCGTGTGTACTGCATACAAATACATATTACTCTGTGTCATGAGCAGAGAGGGGATACGGGGGTACACTTTGTGGGTTTTAAATGAGAGGAAATATCTCTTTGCCTCGTTTGGTCTGAAGCAGCATGGATGGATTCCTCTTGGTTGGAAATAAAAATAAACCTAAAAACTGCAATTTCATTGACTTGAGTATGCGAGCCTGTCAGATTTGGACCAGTACTGCTCACAAAATTAAAGGGAACACTAAAATAACACATCCTAGACCTCAGTTACTTAAATATTATCATTGGCAAACTTTGTTTATTGGCACAGTAGAATTAAGTGAGAAGAAAATAGCACAAACATTATCAATGTAAATCAAAATTAATAATAAACCATGGAGATCAGGATTTGGATTCATAGTCAATATCAAAGTGGAAAGTAATGTGACATTCTGATTCAACGTGAGTGAATTACAGGTGGTCCCCGACTTACGGCGGTCTCGACTTACGACGTTTCGGGGTTACGTCACGCATCTCATTAAAATTTTTTTTTAGAAAAATTTTACTTTGAAAAGCCAAGTTCCGGTTGTGCTTCCTGTTTGATGGTAAGAAGCAGTAGCTTGACAGCAGAAACAGCGGACAGCTCACAGGGGACATGGCAGAAACAGCGTAGCCGGAGGAGCAAGAGCTAACATGCTAACAGGCGGAGGAAGGCTTCACCAGCATACTAGTAGGTTATTAACTCTTTTTTCCCTTCATTATGGCTCCAAATGTATGGAGCTAACATGCTAACAGGTCTTACTATAAACAGTCTGGACCGCACGAACTACAGGGAGCCTCAGATGTTGGAGGGACATGAGCTAACATGCTAACAGGCGGAGGAAGGCCTCACCAGCTCCCGGTAGGAAATTAACTCTTTTTTTCTTTTATTATGGCTCTAAAACGTATGATTTTTTAAAATAATTATGTGGTACTGTGTTAGGACATGATAGGTGCTTGTTAACTGTACAGTTAAAACTTCCGGTGAGTAAACGCTGGCGTGGTGCATGGCTGCACGTGGTACTTTTTTCCTTGTTTTTGGTTTATTTATTCAGTCCTTTCTGCTGTTTTCCACGGATCCTTGCCTGGGCATTTCTGTATGTTTCTTACTGTGATGTGTCCTTGGGTGTCCTAAAAGGCACTTTAAAATAAAATGATTACAGTATTACCGTATTTAGTGCTGTACAGGTCTTATGTATGTTTCGACTTACGGCGTTTTTCGACCTACGAACGGGTGTAGGAACGGATCTCGTTCATAAGTCAGGGACTACCTGTAGTCAAAATCTTAATGTATATCTTAGATCCTTATATATTGTTTCTTTTGACACTTGAAATTTTTGCTGTTGTTGGATATAACTGGGACCCTACATAATTTCATTCCACCTCATGTACCACATGTGATGTGAATGAAAATGAAGAACCTTGAACTTGAACTTTTATTAAATAAAAGACAAAGCTCATCACTGAGGTGAAGTTAAGTGGTTAGAGATAAATGAGTGACTTCATCCCTTTAATTCAGTGTTTAGAGACCAACTTTTGAGGCAGAAAAGAACAAAGATACATTTATTAAAAACAAAGATTAAACTTAGCTTGTCTGCGTGAATAAATTTGATCAGACTGACAACTTTCTAAATGAGAAAATAAAAATGTGCATGCAGGCAGACTCAGATGCGCCAACAACAAAATTAATATTTGAATTAATCCTCCTGCTGCCCTTCAATCAAAACGATCCACAAGGCCTCAGTTTTAAAAGTGAGGCCTCATGGGTTATTTTGACCCAAGGGCAGCAGGAGGATTAAGTCAAAGAAGATGGTGCAAGAATCCCAAGGGTCAACATCACCAGCCTGATTGTATTCTGTTAGGTTTGAGCTCATTTATGCCTTCAAGTAATTAGTTTCAAATCAAATTTATTAAATACATCTCCTACTTTCACCCATAACAAAAGGTGTAACTTTATCAAATCTTAATGTCAGACTTTAAACTTTATTTCTGCAGCATGTCATGTCTGATTAGTATTCCACAAGTCCTCCATCTTCTTATTAACGCTGCTAAAAGCTAAATAAATAACCCCGTCACTAATGTGTACTCTGGCTGGATTTCTAAATGAGGGATGGATCTCTGAAACCTCGTGTCAGCAGGGATTTTAAAAATAATAAATCAGACATTTCCTTCTGCGCAGAGTTCAGGTATGCTCAGGGAACCCTGTACCTCACAATTCAAATATTCATTACAGAGAAGGCTGATTGGGACTGAGCTGCTCTCTTCTTTTTGGCACCTGTGAGGAAGCTAATGGGTCCAGAAAGATGTTGGAGCAGAGAACCTCTGTCACAAATCCTGTGTCCAACTCCGGCCTCTTATTATCCCTGACAGCCTGGAAAAGGGAAGCCTGCAGAACTGTTTCATTAAAACCAGGTTCCCTCCATCTGCAATTACAGACTTAATCCTATCTAAACCAACAAAATGTGCTGAGTTGGAAGCATGCTGATGTTTTGCTTCACGAAAGAGACAATGCTGAGTTTCCATCTTTATTAATTGCATTTGGATGTAAGCTTTAATATAGAACTATATTGGTTTGTTGTGTGACCCATCGCTGAGGGTGTCCCAACAGCACAGAGCACACGCAGCATATTGTTTGGATTATTTCCAATAAATTGTTATTCCCACGTCTGGGCGTTAATTGGAGTAAGTTTGTGCCATTACTGCAAGAACAGCAAGAACAAAAGCAATTTCATTACTTCAGCTAAATTGGGGAAAGTTCTAATCAAAGCTGTGATACTTCATTTCCCCCTGGCTCTGCATGGTGACAATTAATTAACTGACGCTGCGTCTACAAATAACATTTAATCAACACAGAACTAGCAGTGGGGTCCAGAAACTAATACAAGAATTGATGTCTTTCTACATTGTTTTATTTCACGCCAATACAAAAAAGCAATAGAAACAAGCAGTACGCTAATACCCTCCAGCACTGGTGGATTTAAAATGACTGTAGTTTTCAAGATGAGTGTTTTTCTGTCTGAATTGATCAGGGAATAAGAGTATACCTTAACGTTTCGGTGCAAGATATTCAAGTGGGTAGGAGTTACACTGTGAAGAAGAAGAGAGGTAGTTTTTTTGTTTGTTTGTTTGTTTGTTTTTGCTTGTCTGAGGCAGCACAGCGTGACAGACCCTAGTGAATGGAGGGAGCAATTCAACAGCCACCAGGTGCAGTGGAGGAGCCAGGGGGTGGCCATGGGTGACTTAAGCCACCATAGATTAATCTTTGGCCACCCCACAGGCCACCCAAATCATTTGATCAAACTATACCTTCAATTAATTTAAAATTAGAGCATATAGTTTTCTCAAACGTCACGGGTGGCAAGTTTAAATATCTATTTATACGCAGTAGTCACTCGCTAATTCGCGGTTCGTTTATTGCGGATTTGCTATATCACGGTTTTTCAAAGTAAGACTGGGCATGACACAATTGGCAGACTGGTGGATGAGCTATGGGTTGTTTACTTAAAATAAATCATTTTGAATGATTTAGCACGTGTGCAGCCTGTGATGATTTCCTGCTCTGCCACGTGCACACATTTGTGCTGCTTCAGCTTTGTGAAGGGTTAACCCTTTGCTGCCCAGATGCATCAATTGACGTTTGTCTTCCAAATTAAAACTCAAAGTATGTCACATCATAAAAAAATGATCATTGTCACAAAATATAAAAGTGTTAAAAGTTGTTTTTAATTATTTTAGAACGTCTATGTTCAGTTGTTGCAGTGTAACTGATCAAGAAGTGCATTTCTGCTCCGTGCTGCAGAGCTGCGTGAAGGGTTAACCCTTAGTTGTCCTGCTGCACTTCTCTTTTCCACAAATTAAATTCCAATACTGTAACATTTTAAATAATGCATGGATTGCTTATTTAAAATATTACGATACCATACTTTTCAGATTATACTGTAAGGCACACCAGATTATAAGGCACAATATCAATTAATGTGTCTGTTTTCATACAGAAGGTGCACCAGTTTGGTTTAGAATTTATTTGAATCATGAAAGCCAGTTTCACAACCTGACTCCTTGTGTGTCACAGCTAGTCCTGGTCATGTTCACATCTAGTCTAGAGGTTCAGATGAAACTATGAATCCAAGAACAATCCAGGACCAGCCTCCTCCCCTGCCTGTCTTTGGCTCTTTTCTCACCACAAACTGTGCCACAGTTTTCTCTTATTTTGTTGGACAGAGCCTGCTCAGACTGTCCAACTTCTTTTATTCAATTCTTGAAATTTAATCAGTTGCAAAAGCCAGTTTATTTTATTCCTAACATCTGTACAAGAAGGGAGTGCCTTTATCTTAAATGCACTTTTTAAAATTAAATTAAAGTACTGACACTCACTCTTTAGAAAACTCCACACTTTCATTTGAACAATGTCAGAAAAGTGACTCTTTCTCATTTGTCAAGTTTGTGGAGTATTGCTGAGCCATAAATTATAAAGTTTCTGACTTTGTTCCAGTAAACAGGATGCTGAACGAGCCTTTATGAATAAATGATGCTCAGTTAAAAATCAGCAGTTTACTCAATCTAAAAGAAGGAGCAGTTTTTATACTAACTTTTAAAAAAGTATTTTATGATGATTTTTCATTACAAGCATTTCCAACAAACATGCACCACAAGAAATATAAAGAGAAAATGTAAACCGATGTAAACAGCAGCTTACCGTGGCCAACATGTAATGAGACATCTGTTTAAAATGTCTGGTACGGTACTTTATTGTGAAATTGTTGTGATTTCTACACATACAGTACATATTTATTTTTGGAAATACATTTAGGAATATGTCTGCCTTTTAAGGGGAAGCAGCACAGATTTTCACCGCACTTGAAGGCAAGCAGTAAAAAGATAAATACATCGGGTAATGGAGCCTACAGTTACGGATGAGGAACACATTAACACCTTTTAGTCTTGCTTTGAGCGGGGTAAAACCTGAAAGCGTCTGAGCCATTTTCCTCTTTCTGCCTAAGCTGCGTTGGGACCCCTGGGGCCACAAGACAGACCATGAAGGTGGTCTTCAAAGAGCTTTTTAGGGGGCTTTGGTGCAGTTCTGGAGCCTTTAAGATATCCACCATCAAACATCCCCATCTTTCCTGACTCCCACTCTAGTAGAAAAAGTCCCCTTTATTTTTTGCTCATCATTAGTTTCCTGTGCCTTCAAAGAAACTTAATGAAGTGAATCAATAAGACGAGAACCGAGTGGAGTGAGACTTATCAATAGCAAAGCAGCTTTTAAAGTGTTCCATCACGTGCATGCAGATCACAGATATTTGTAAGACATCAAGCCAAGGGAGCCGTTGTTCATCCAATCTGATTACGTTTGTCCATATTTATTGAATTAATACTACATAACTCTGATTGTTTATTGGCAGTGGAAATAACTGACCAACTGTCTGGCTGGTCATAATGCTTAAGCACTTAAACGCATAAAAGGAATGAAGTAGTTTTACTTGTTGCAGTTTTCTCAGCAAACTCTTTAGAAGTTCAGAGTTCTATTTAATGTCAAAGTGGAGGAGTGTTCCCCCCCTTCCTGTGCCACTGATTCATCAACATGCATATAATATTTTTACATATGGTCAATGGTGGGATGTCAAAAAGTACAAGTACTTCGTAACTGTACTTAAGTACATTTTTCATGTATCTGTATTTTACTTAAGTAGAGTTAAACGTGGGTACTTTCGACTTTTACTCCACTACATTTTACATTAAGTATCTGCACTTTCTACTACACTACATTTCTATAATGTGTTGCATTACAAGTTACATTCATGTTGCGTTTTTTTATTTATTTTTATTTGTTGGTTAGTTTGAAAGTAACCAATGGTGAGAGGTGAGTTGGTCCATTGAATCACTGCAAAGTGGACAGGTAACGTTAGACCCACCTTCAAGATGTGGTGGGCCAATGATGTATATTCATATGTCATTGAGCTGGGTGCACCCACAGCACCACTAACACACCCAAAATGGATTCTGCCAAGGAGAATCAGTCAGAAGATACACACCACCCATGGCCTTATTGAAAGGCTATTGAAATACTATTGAAAGACTATTGAAAGACTATTGAAAGACTATTGAAAGACTGTTCAGTGCAGCAGGACAGAGTGTCTCTACCAAAAGAGCCAGATTGGACACAAAAAACTTTGAAAACCAACTTCTTCTTAACTTGAACAAGAAATTCTTGTTGCAATATTAAAATGTGTCGGTTCATGTTAGGACAGGAGACAAGAGATGTCTCCAAATGGCTCGACGCTCTGGTCCAAGTTTTAAAAATGGTGTCAGAAAGTTAAAATATTGTTTATTGTTGATCCATAACAAGGTTGACTAGACAGCATTTTAACTAGAGTTAAAGACAAACTGGAGTTGAAATGATCAGATATTCCTTTGTTAGGTTTATTGCTCATTTTTTTCAATCAGACAACTGAAATGTTTTTACTGCAGTTAAAATGACACATTGGTTTTGCTTTGTGTTAAATAAAAACTTTCAAATGTTTAATCATTCCTCTTTCTTATTTTGCTAAATGACATTTAACTCTGCACATCATTCCTGAAATTCTGACGCACAGAATCACAAGTCCAAGTGTGAACTGTGTCACAGAGTAAACACAATAAAATGTGTATTATCTGCAGCTTTGTTCTTTAAAATGGCTCAACACTATTAATGTATTACAGAAAATATACATACAGTAGGCACACTTAATTATAATGTATACCATTGCATTAGGTAATACACCGTGTTTTCGACTGATGTGCTACCCTGTGGGTAATATAGTTTATAAGATTTGGTGAAACAGAAACTGCCAGGTTAATGAATATGCTATAAAAATTGATGATATACTAGTAGGAAATTTTAGACTGTGTATTGGTATTGGCCCACTTTGAGCCCTGCTAACAATGGAGCCAAAAACAAACAAAAGGTAGAAAAATTGACTATTTCCCCAAAATATTTTTCTTTGAGGCATGTAAAAAGATGAGTTATTCTGTTAGATTCATGAAAGTCCAGCCCACTTCTTTTACTCTCCCAGACTTAAAAAAAAAAAAAAAAAAAGAATGTTCAGGAGATTTTTGGGAGGTTTCACTCTTTTTGCTGCAATGTAATGTCATTTTATTGTACACAAAAACAACATGGAGCAGTGATGCATCCCACAGCTTCCCACAGCAATCGGCACCAAAAGAAAAGATGGGTGGGAGCAGTGAGCCCCATCACAGTGCCGCTCCACTGACGATGCATTCGGGCTCATTCATTACACCAACTTGAGCACAACTAATCTTCACTATTCAACACGTACATCTAGACAAACACCCACGCAGCGAAGAAGCGTTTACATAGCACACCTCACTCTGGTTAGCAGGAAGGCAGAGCTTAATGAGCTTGAGGCCCAACTTCTTCCCCTCTCTGCGGGCTGAGAGTGGTTAATTAATCAGACGGCTCTCTTGTCTCACACCACCCTCTTCCACCCCCTCCACCCTGAGGCAGTGTATCAATGGCAGAGATCCTTGACGACACCTGATGCACTTCACTGCAACATCCTTACTACATCTCTCAGAGTTAATATGATTTACAAGAGAAAAGGCTTTGATGACAAGCATGCACATTGCCCACAGCATAGCCTGCTAAAAATTCAAAAGAAAGACTCATCTGATCCGTGAGCACTCTGAGTGTTTCTTGGGGGTGACTATCAGCCATTACCAGCAGTGAACTGTAACTACAGTTGCTTTCACACCTGAAAGTCTGTTAGACTCAGTTCGATTTTGGACCGATATTCATAACATTTGTTTACATTTCAGCTGGTGCAGTTCGCATTCACACTGCACTGAGTGAATCAAGCCAACCTGCCCCCCCCCCACCCCCACCCCCCCCGCGTGTGGTGGCGCTGCACCAAGAACTACTGAAGGAAACGGCACAAAAACTTCTAAAAAAGACACTTCTTCTGGAAATAAAAACAAAACTGAAGTGGCATCAAATTTGAGCGGTTTTAGGAGTTCTGTTTTGTCATTTTTCAACAATCGACTCAACATGAGCGGAAGATGAGGCAGAAGACCATGGACAATGTTGCTGTTCACACACAGCGGCTGACAGCTCCATATGAGGTAAGAAAAATGTGTGTTTGTTTGCCCTGCACTGTAGTCCACTTCCTGCTTTTGGAGCGATCTCTGGTCCGCTTGCATTCACACTGCATTCGAACTGCACCAGAGTTCATGTCAACCGAACCGAGACCTAGGTTTTTAGGCGAGCAGAGTTCGCTTTTTTTGGACCATATCAGAGTTCGATTGCATATTCACACCTACTCAAATGAACCAGACTTTATAGGCAAACGGACTAGAGTTCAATTAAAGTGGACTAAACAGGGCTGGTGTGAAGGGTGCATTCACACCTGCTCTACATCAGCATTGTTGGTTAATTTTCCTGTCAGCTGTTAAACCTGGGGTCTGCAAACATTATGATCAAAAGAGCCATTTTTGTCCTTTTGTTAACAAAACTAAACGTGTCCAGAGCCGTAAAATTTGTCACAATTGTCATTATCAACTGATGGCCCATGGGACACTTTAAGCTTGTTAAAGTGGGCTTTTCTGGCCAGTAGGTGTGAAATTATAAAACTAAAAGCATCCAAGCATTGTTAACATTTATTGATATTTTTACATTTTGAGCCAGAATAATAGACTGGATTCCATCCAATTCATCCATCAGTCCATCCATCCATTATCTTTACTTGCTTCTTCTTTTTGGGGTTGCAGGGGGTCACTGGTGCCCATATCCAGGTCACTATATCTATCTCTATCTATCTATCTATCTATCTATCTATCTATCTATCTATCTATCTATCTATCTATC
>JARVGS010000472.1:14077993-14088408 GCA_031762315.1 Hypsolebias antenori | reverse complement strand
AAAAATAAAAATCAAGATTAAATTTTTTAATGAAATTAAAAAAAAAAAAAAAAAAAAACAACCATCCATTTTGGGTTCTCATAGGTTTTCACCTGAAACATTTGGAAGGTACAGGCTGGATCAAGGCAGAAGTAGAAAAATCCAGGTTGAACACACTTAGTGAGAGTCTGGAAGTGGATGTAGAAATGATCCAAGCAGACATGCATCAGAACAAATGAACAGTCTTAGCTGCATGACAGAAAACTGGAGTTTTTATTGCACCAAATGTACCATGTCCTGGCGTATGTACTTTGTAATAGAATAATGAAAAACCACCAGTTAAACCTAACAGCCATACATAAACCCAGATCTAAAAGCCTTTATCCTGTCCTCCATCACTGGGATTACTAAAGTCATTACTGGTCATTACTAGCACAAAACGTTGTGCTCAATTACAAACGGCACAGTTAAAAAGGAGAGCACATCGGTCATGCACCACTCTCTCGGCTCAGGTAATTGAGCTCATGGTGTCCTAGCAACAACAAAACAGGGTGAGCGAGGTCTGATAAGGACAACTGGGATTACCTAATTGTCAGTTTTCACTCTTTCTGATTAAAAGTAAAAGGAGCATTTAGTTTTCTTTCAGAGCACTCAGTAGAACCTGCGTTAGTGCACGTGTTTGTGGCATTGGATCAATGTGGAATCACACTCGGAAACGTTTGCTGTTGTGCACACAAAACCCCTTTGGCACTTTTTTCTTTTTTGTCCTTTCCTCTTCAGATAATTTCTGATTGGTTGGTGTAAATTCAAGTTACAGTTTGTGCTCTTTCTCCTGATTGGCTGGTGGCCCAGTGGGCAGGTGATGAGTGTGAATAAATACAGAGCGCAGCCTGGCAGACTCACACTCACATCCACCTCTATTAACACCTCCAAATAAAAAAGTCCTTCAGCAATAATTCACATAAAAAAGAAAAAAGAAGAAGAGTTTGGGTGTTAGAGGAGAATAGGCCGTCATGTCTTTTGAGGTGACAGAGAAGACAGAGGTGCGCCTAGTTTTTCTGGGGGCAGGGGGCGTGGGGAAGACGGCCCTCATCCAACGCTTCCTCAAAGACACCTTTGAGCCGAAGCACCGGCGCACGGTGGAGGAGCTCCACAGGAAGGAATACGACGTGGGAGGCATCAAAGTAACCATCAGCATCATGGACACCAGTGGCAGCTATTCCTTCCCCGCCATGCGGAAGCTCTCCATCCAGAACAGCGACGCGTTCGCCCTCGTCTATGCCGTGGACGACCCCGACTCCCTCGAAGCAGTCAAGAGGCTGCGGGAAGAGATCCTGGAAGTCAAAGAGGACAAGTGCACGCCCATCGTGGTGATCGGCAACAAGATCGACCGGCACACCGAGCGGAGGGTGTCCAGCGAGGACGTGCTGTCCACGGTGGAGATGGACTGGAACCACATCTTCTTGGAGTCTTCGGCCAAAGACAACGTCAACGTGGTGGAGGCGTTCCGGGAGCTGCTGCAGCACGCCAAGCTGCCCGGCCAACTCAGTCCGGCGCTCTGCCGAAGACGGGAAACCTTCCCCAAGGAGAGCAACAGACGGCCCCCCATGAACAAGACCAACAGCTGCCTGATCTCGTAGATGGAGACAACTCTAAAGGGACTGAGAGAGAAAACTGTTCAGAAGAGACTGAGCGGCTCCTACGGACGGTAATCTGATGAGTCTGACGTTAAATATCTCGTTCCCTCAGCAGTTGAACGACGACCCAGGACAAAGGGACATGACGGGTCAAACACAGACCCAGGGGACAAGGAGGAATGTGGTTAAACAGAACTTGAATGACAGAAATACTGTTTTTTTTTTATCTAGATGTTTTTGTGTCATTTGTGTTCATTTCATTGTGACATGGTTTTGCAGCTCTAATGAACAATTATAAAAAATAAAACTGAATATTTCACACGTTTACCACTGTTGGCTTTTAAATGACACTTTTTGTTTCCTGCTGTCAACTTATGCCAGTTTGAAAATCTTCATTATTGGGAAAATGTAGAGTTGAGTGAACTTTGATTTACAACACAACAAAAAAAAAATTTTTTCCTCTTAAGAAAACAAGTCTTTTTAAATCAGTCTTGCTCTGAAAGTAAATCCGACATAAAAACAGCATTTTCAACTTAAATCACGGGCAGAAAAATAAACTCGCTTGCTCTAAATAACCACCATTCCTTCACATATGAACGCAGTGACAAACATCCAAAGTGATTATTGAGGGATAACTTTTTAACATATGCAAATAATTGTCTTCAGTCGTGTCATGTTGACGCAGTGTTCTCACTTCTTGAGAACAGCAGTGCTCAAACCAGACAAGTGAGTTTAGACTCTGCTCTGCTGACCTACTTCTGCAGCTCACCATGGTCCTTCAAACGATGCAGAGCAGATCCTAGAAGTGGAGAAAGTCAGGAGGCCACTGGGTTGGTGCTCTGCGCTGCACTGCCCTCTGGTGGTGCAGCTGATTGGGTTCTGGCAAGTTAGTGTGTGCATGCACACGCATAATTATAAAAAAAAAAGTTATTAATCATGTCAAACAAAATACACTGAAAATTGAAAAAAAGTTGTGTTAGTCATGTAACGATACACCACTCAACGATGTCCTGGTGCATGCTCAATAATCCAGGGAGAAAAATCTAACAAAGTTAAATCAGGTCCTCTGGACAGATAAAAATAAATAAATAAATAAAAATGTGAAATGTTTCGTCTTTTATCCAAAAGACTTCTTCAGTCTGAGGAGCTGCACTGAACTCAGTCTTATAAATAACCCCAGGATCAACCAGTTTGCTGATGACAGCCAAAACTAGCTGCTCACATGATCAAGGAGGACCATCAGCCCAGACTGATGGTTAGCACCCTGATGGTTGCTTTCTACTCACAAGGGGCTGAGTGATACTAGTAATAACAGCATTGTAAGAGGGGGACAGTTGAACACAGAGACCCCCCACCCAATGATGGATGAGTTCTCTTCACAACGATGGCTTCCTTCACTAAACTACTTCCATCAAGGCTGTGAACATCTCCATCCCTGAGTGACCGCTGGCCTGGAGATGAGTGTAGACCACAGAGTCCTGGCCTGATGATGCTGATCTTCTGTGCTGGGCCATCCTTTTGTTTAGTTTCCCCAATAACAGACTGATCACAGCCCTGACACTGAACAGCAGACACATTACTCTGTTTGTGCCGGGGGACTGGATCCAGTTTTTTGCCGTAATGTATTTTGGGGTTTAAAAGCCACTGGGACGTAATGTTTAGAAAATAAACATCTCAGTTTCTCTGAATCTCCTGCAACACATGGAACGACCACTGGTCTGGGTTCCTGCTTTTCACCTGAAGGCTGACAGGTCCAAAAGGCTGCAGGTCGTTAGGCTGATGGTCCTCCTCCATCATGTGAACAGCCAGTTTTGTCTGTCACCAGCAAACTGGTTGCTCCACTCTGAGAAGGAGCCATGTACAACACTGAGTTTGTTGTGGCGCCTCGGACTGATGAAGTCCTTTGGATGAAGGGCGAAACATCTCAACAACAAAAAAACACACACAAAAAAAAAAAAACACCCAGATGACCTGACTGAACATTGTTGGATATGAACCAGAAGATAAATCTCAATGAAACTTTCAGAAAATGACCCCTTAATGTACATCCAAAGCAAACTAACCTTTGAAGTCAACTTCATTCAAGATGGCTACCACAGCGGAGCGAGCTTAGAAAACTAAGAAACATTTACTGTGCAATTCATGGGCATCATTGATGTTTCCACCATGGTTCCTCTTTCACCTGAATGAGACGAGGAAGCGACCTGTAACGATCAGATTTAGTTCCTCTTTGTGCCATTTAAACTCCCGGCTGGTGCACCGCTTCAAAAGAACTGTTTGGAGAGGCAGAAGCAGATCCTTCTTTATAAAAAGCTCAGGTTTGGGTTGAATTTTTTTGTTTTATTTAGTCTCAAACTAGGTCACGAAGCTCAAAATAGATGGGTTCTTCTTACAGTTCTAAATTAATTTGCTCCAGCAGCAGAATGAGCTGTAGTTATGAGAAGTATTAGCATCTTGATCCGTCTTGTTCTTGTCTCTGATCCTAGACTTGGTCCAAGCTCCTCAGCGCTGCACCTCTACCTGAGAAGTTTAGAGCAAGTACAGGATCTCTGAGCACCATCGCATCGAGGCTTTAAATCAAACGGGTTTATATTCTGATTAATGGATTTCACCAGTACATTAAATTTTAAACTGTTTTGGGAGTTTTTTTTTTTTTTTCTATAAAATGGCTGCAGCGTATTTGGATTAAAAGCCACAAAATGAAAATGAAACAACTGTAATTTGAAAAACATTTATTTTAAATGACAAAATGTGAAGCTTTTTTGTTTTAAAGATGTTTTGACCCAAAAAAAAAAAAAAAAGAGTTGAGAAATGTTTTAAATTCTTATTAGAAATTATTAAATGTTTTCAGCTGATTATATTATTCTCTGTCTTACCTAACCATTTTAAATGAGTGTTGATCAACTGGTGTCCCACGGGCCACTTCAGGCCTACAGGAGGGGCTCGTGGCCTGTGGGGGAGGAGGAGGAGAGGGAGTTTAGAGTTATAAAAACTGGGATTTGTCCGGTTTACTTATAGGATTTGAAGACATTTTTTAATCACATACGAGAATCTTTCCATTTTCTTACAATCTTTTTTATTATTATTATTTTTAACCAAGACTTGTATTAAAAAAAACATACAAACATTAATGTTTTATCAGTATCACATTGTGCAACTTTACCAACAGAATTAGATTGGATTTTTTTGTTGTTGACAATTTTCTATTAATAAAGCAAAAACAGAAAATAAAATCTTATTAAAAATTTGAATACTATATAACCAGCAAATTCTAATTTTTTAATTGGTTTACATTTTGGTCATTACTGCATTATTTTCTACATTAAGCACTATACTCTGCAGGCTCCTGAGTGATTTTTCCAGACTATCCGATATAAACTGACTTAAAGGGATAATCTGGTAATTTTCAGTATACAGTAGTTAAGTAGTAAAACCAGTGTGAAGCACAAAGTATGAAGGAAAAGGCAGCGGTCTTCCTCTTAATAGTGTACACTATTGTGATCCTCTTTATATTTATTATTGTGAATATTCCTATTCTGTATTTTTAGCTTTTTCAGCAAATTCCACGTTTTGCACTCATTTCAACATTTTTCAGCCTAATTCAGCACAAAAATGTACTCTCTCCACTTGCTTCTGGTAATTTAAGCTTTCTGCTTTTTTAGCTACTGTTCAGCTGTTTGGCAAAATTTAGCGTTTTTTCAGATAATTTCCACTTTTTATGTTCATTTCTGCTTCTTTAAGCCTAATTTAGCACAATTGTGCTCTCCAGTTCCTTCCAGCAATTTAAGCTTCTTTCTACTGTATCTTTTCAGCTACTACTGTATTCAGCTGTTTTTTTCAAACGTCCTCTTTTTTGTGCTCATTTCTGCTTCTTTTAGCATATTTAGGCACAGATGTGCTCTCTCCACTTCCTTCTGCTAATTACGTAAGCTTTCTGCTATACTTTTTTTTTTTTTGCTAATTTCAGCCTTTTTTCAGGTAATTTCCACTTTTTTGTGCTCATTTTAGATTCTTTAAACTTAATTGGGCACAACTGAGCTCGTTGCAGTTTCTTCTGGCAATTTAACATTACCTGCCTTTTCAGCTACTTTTCAATTTTTTGCTCATTTCAGTTTTTTTTTAGTCACTCATTTTTGTGCTCATTTCTGCCTATTTAAACCTAATTCAGCAAATATGTGTATTTTCTGATTTGGCTTGTTGCATTTCAGCTACATTTCAGCAACGTTTAAGCTAATTTTAGCTGTTTTTCAGCAAGTTCAGCAATAAGCACTGCATTTTTGCAGGTAATGCAGTTTCTCTAGTCTATAATCTAATCCCCATTCAAAACTTTCTAAAAACTCATAAAAATGTACAGACATGCCTAAAAAGATAAATATTAATGAAGCTCTTAATAACATTGAAAAAGCTGAATATCAGGCAATATTTTATTTCACACATTTTTACAAACACCAGAGTCAGACAAGAACTAAAATGCACAGATGGGACTAATTTGATCTTACAGAGCCGTGACATCTCATGCAGATAAATCCTTGTTCCGGTGCCAAAGTGACACCAGCGCGTGATCACTCGTTTCTTCATTAGCACACGGAGAAAAATATACAGCATTAAAAATTAAATCTGTGATCAAAAGAAGCAAAGTGTTACAGTACAGCTGCATGGAAGACATTCTCACCAAATGCTTATTTATTTTCTTGCAGCAGGTGCACGCCTTCAAAAGAACAAGAGTAACTGACTGCGTTGGCATGTAAAGTACAATATCCCTGAGCAAAAAAACAGCAACGATATATATATTTTAACCTCACTGATGTTTTAAAAGGTGCAAAAAGGTGAGTTAGAAGGAATACTGTTTAACTATAGTAACAACATTAACCAGATCTTTTCACATTTCTGACGGTGGGACGTAAACTGCAGTTTAAAATATCAACTAGCGTCGCTGAATTTTGCCCAAAGCCGTCGCGGCTGAGTAAGAGGTGTCGTTACTAAGAAAGGAAGTTTTGGTACATTATTCGTGCAATAGGCATCGTGAAAACAATGGCTGGTTGACCTCTTCCTGTAAAACCTTCCAACATTTGACTGAAAGCTGAATATATGCAGATTTTCGGAGAACTCGCTCACTTCTTCATTTTGTGGTTGAAAGCTACGCGCTCCATTGGATGCAAAGGAACGAACAGCGGCTGGGCAGGCTGGTTGAGCATCACGCCACTTCTGTGAAAACGTTTCTCATAGGCCGGCTGAGCGCCATCATACAGCATGAAATACTGACAAAATAACCATTCAGTTCAAGTACTGTATTACGCAGACGGATAAAAATAAAGCTCATAAAATAATATTCGTCTTACCAGCAGCAGCTTCTGTCTTCAAATCTGTTTAAAGTTCGGTCTTAAATCAGGCCTGAACTGCTTCAACGCAAACCATTTGCTTGAGACATGCAGCCGTTTGTTTCCCGTCAGTTCTCTTTCACAATTATTTGGAGCCGTGGACGGTGCTCATCAGTCAGAAATCAGAACTGGTAATGCTCCACATTCTTTCTGACGCAGAATCTTTTTCATGAGAGGAAAACAAGAGAACTATCCGGTGACTGAGTTGCGCAGAAAGATCAACAGAACAAAAGAAATGAAACGCACTAAGTTTTGTGAAAGATTAAAAACATTTGGTCATGTTCTAGACTTCTTTAGTTTAATCAGGATACATGTGCGTGTGATCCTGATGCGAGTTACATGGATTAGCGTTTTCTTACAGCACTGAGCAGGAAGGTGCAGCAGTGGATCTGGTTTCTCTTGATAACACCCAGCTCAGCTGTCACTCTCAAGCACCCTAGTCGTCCACAGTAATGTTTCGGAACAAGTAGGCCATAGATTCTCCGTTGTGGATGCGCCGGATGGCCTCTGCCAATATCATGCTGACGTCCACGGTCTTGATCTTCGGACACTGGAGCTTCTGTACCTCGTGGGGTACTGTGTTTGTCACGACCACCTGAAGAAACAGTAAAAAGAAACTGGAGTTAAACTTCATGAAGACATTTTCTTATAAAGAAGAAATCTGATCACAGTCAATCCAAAGCTTTTTAGACAGCGTCTCCCACAATGCAACACCAGGTCTTCTGGCTGCAGACATGAGTTTAGAGGTTCCCATCAATTTGTCACCATCTCTTTTCAAACAGGGGTTCTCAGACTTTTCACATCCAGGGACCCCGTCATAACCCTCATGTTTATTAGAGCATTTTCTTCAATTTGTCTCTTTAATGCAACAGAAATATTTGTGTAGCATTAATACTTAAGACCTGTTCTTTAATAGTGTTAATACAATTTTTATACTTTCAAACGTGGGCTATTTATCATTGAAGAATAACCTAATTGACAAAAAAATGTTATTTCAACGTCCAAAAACTAAAATTTTGAGAAAATTAACAACATCAAAAACCACTTTAAAACTTTACCTTCACATAATGAACATAAATATATTGACACTTCTTCAAATTATTACAGAAAACTCTACATAAAACTGAACAGAATCATAACAGCAGTACTCAAGTAACAGGGCTTCATTTGTAAACTGATCGATGCTGGAAAGTAAATAATGGGAGAGCTGGCGGGAGTGAGGGGTCTGGGGAAAAAATTTGAATAAAGTAGATGTGAGTTCCTGCATTTTGGTGTATTTTAACAGGTTGTTAAACATCTACCGGTACTTACTTGTAAAAAAATAAATAAATAAAACATTTGAGGACCCCCAACCACCAGCTCACGGACCCCCGGTGGTCCGGGTACCCCAATTTGAGAACCACCATTTTAAAACATCCCCTTGTTAAAACCAGCCCTTTAAACTAATCTCCAACCTGTTTTCTGAACACCTGACCATTTTTAGGAACTGAAAACAAAAGCAGAAGCTGTCCAAAGCACCCGTCCTTTGTTCCAACTCCAGTGGTTTTCACGACATGAAACCAGTTTAGTTTATAGTTTGGATTTTAAAAACGTATCGTCTACATTTTGTGTGAAGGAGAGATCCAAACCATTTTTACTGAGTCATTTCAAAAATGCTGTCCACCAGTCTTTTAATGTGTCCAGTTGAATGTAAGGACATTTTCATTTAAATCAACAATAAACTACATTTCATGTTGAAATAAAGAACTAGCAACTAGTTTACACATTTTCACCTCATCGATGGCTGATTCTTCTATTAGACGTGGAGCATCTGCAGAAAGTAAACCATGCGTGGCCATAATATAAATCTTATAGGCTCCTCTCTCCTTTAGAAGCTCTGCAGCAGCTACAAAGTCTCCTACGTCGTCTATGATGTCATCCTGCAAGAAGAAGAAAGAAAAATCAATGTCTGAGCAAAATACTACATGTTCCTCAGTTTAACTCGTTACTGAGCTCTACAAGGTTCTGATGCTGTAAATCTAAACAGGCAGTAGTACTACCAGTACCGGTAGTGCTGTGAAGTATTACCACAATGATGGCGATTCTCCCACCCACGTCTCCAACCACAGTAATGGGAGGTTTCTCCTTGGCCATCATCACTGAAATGAAAAGCAGATCAGGTTGCCTCCTCTTTGCTCGGGGTAAAGAGTCGAGCATGTTATAAAAGGTTATTTTAAGTAGATTGGGTACAATGGGTTTAAGAAAGGTGTTTACGCCAATCACCATCCCAAATTACTGGGGTTTTATGAACTGATTAGAAGAAAAGCTGCACACACACACAAATAATCAAAGGATCAAATTAAAGACAGTGGTGCATGAATGCCCCCCTCCCCCATTCTACCCTTCCTACCTCTTAGGGGGGAAAAACTGAAGTGCTAAGCATGCCATGCAAAGATCAATTGACAAAAGGATTTTCAGCCCAGGATACCCAATCCAAAAAAATAATTAAAAAAAAAGATCTGTAGACACACACACCTCAGGCCCAGGCTATAGAGGGAGTACAGCAGATTCTGCACAAAAACCAGATATGCAGCAGACGCTTTGATTTCACACACAACAGTGGCAAGCACTGATGAGTCTTCACACACACTTGCCAATGTTCTGGGATCAGTCCTCAGTCAAACTGGAGTGCTGCCAGTAACCACCCTGCATTTACATGCACACCACAAACATTTAAAAACCATCAGGTGGGCGTTTCGTCCCAGTGTGACAGTGCTGTCTATTCTCACCCTCCATACATCCACGAATGATGCTGCAGCTACAGATCATCTGTAAACATCTGTCTTGTGAACTGTCAATGGCTAAAATAAAGCTGCACTAACACGAACAGCTCCGATCATTTCAAGTCAAATTCAATGGCTAGGCATCAAACAAGAATATCTTACATGTTTATTTTTGGTGTTGTCAGTGAACATAACCATTCGAGACAAAGTCTAAAAATCCTACTTTTTTGTTTTTACTTTGCTTCTGTGAACTCCCAGTGACTTTACTGCCCTCTAGTGTTCCTTCAAGGTATAAAATGGAAATCTGTTATAAATGCATTGTTTATCCGATATGTACCGGTATATGATCATGTAATAATAATAATAATAATAATAATAATAATAACAATCTGACCTTACTTTTGTTAGTTTGACTGTAAGCATCTTTTTTTTAGGTTACCGGTACTGGAGAGCTGAAGAGCTGGACGTCCCAGAAATTCACTTTATTTTTTAAATACATATTTTTTTTTTAAATCCTCATGGCCATACTGCGGGGGAAAGATGCCTCCCGCCCCACCCCCTAAAAATAGCCATGTTTTAAATATTTTGTCAATTAAAAGTACTGTATATGTATATGTATATGTCTATGTGTATATATATATATATATATATATATATAT
>JARVGS010000472.1:14042085-14061199 GCA_031762315.1 Hypsolebias antenori | reverse complement strand
TTACATCAGTGATTACATTATTATTATTATTTTCCTTCTGTTAATCTATGAAATAGTACGCCACATTTGAAATGTCAACCACATCAACAAGAAATGGAAAACTTTATAATCATCATATGTTCTGTTTAATTTGACCAGTATGAAGCTGACATGTGGAGCAAATCTTAAAGAAACACTGTCACATTAAGAACGTCGCTTCTGATTGCCAGCAGCACTTAAGCAAAGCTGCTGTGTGTTTCTGGCCAGATGTTTTAAACAGGTTTGCATGCATGTTCTACAAATATTCGTTTAGAGACAAATATAAATGCAAGGGTATTGAGAAAAATGTAATGTTTGGACACATTTCATTGATTCCAACACTTGATTAAAAGCCTAGTAGCATTCCTGTTTAAGGCTGCAGTGACCATCCTAAATGAAGTTGACTCCAAAAGTTAATCAGTTATTGATGCATTTCTAACACTTACTTTATGCAAACTTCTGTACAATTTGAACATTAGTGCATGATATATTTTTGGTAAAATACAGCCATACATATAGGCATGTTTTATGATGGTTGGCACCATTTTCATTAAATTGTGGCACAATTTTGCATTTTTGGAGGAGAAAACGTGAACGCCTGCCAGTTGGAAGATTTGAGATTCAACTCATGCATTGAATAAGATATAGAAAAGCACATTATAGTAACTTTTAATTTTATAGCACACTTTGCTAACACAAGATGGGTAACTTACATTGAATTCAATTACTTCAAAGTGCTAAATCAGGCAGAGATTGACCTAACTGACAAACAGTCTTAATACTGTAGATAATTCTCTGGTCATTGCCACGACTGATAGCTAACATTTTGCTTCCCCCTGGTGGTCAAATATCCCGGTAAATCTACTAAAGAAGGTTTTATAATAAGAAGATGCCATATGGTATTCAATTTTGTTTTTCTTTCAGGTACAGTACAAATTAAACCGCTTCTATTAAATATACAGTACAGTACTGTACTGTATTGGCAAAAGTTTATTAAAACTACACTACCCACAATGCACCTCGAGCCGTAAACAGGAAGTAGACGTTTTATCGGTTCGTTCAACAGTTGTAGAGGTCCAAGGGATAGAAGCTTTTCTGTTTTTTTTTTTTTTTGTTTGTTTTTTTTTTTAAATTAAAAAAAAAGAAATTATTTGAGCTCAAAGGCTGAATTAGTTGAGTTGTACTAGAAGGCTAACGTGCAAGGTAGTACTATGCGGTGTGGTTACTTCACCCTGTACTAGGTTGAAATTTATTGAACAACATAAAACGCTAAGAGCTAAAGACAGGAGGTATAAATGTAAAGTCGTATTCGTTTACGTTCGTTTTCATCAAACCTGCTGGCTACTGTCGTTTTGTATTTTCAGCAAGAGGGCAAATGCTAACCCATTAGCCTAGCTGCGCGGTTACCGTTGGAGACAGGAGACGCCTGAACGGATTTAGCTAGCGTTAGCTTGTTAGCTTCCCTCAAACCTTCGACCAAAAAGATTAATTATGGTGAGTGAAACTGTACACAGCGTAAACCTTCTCATATATTTTTAGAGTTAAAATGTCCTAAACATGTTCTAAGCATTTCGTATTTGTGAAAGGTATAATTATTGTTGTAAAGTATGAGCTTCATAAGAATTGCAAGTAATTGAAAGACAATTTTCTCTAAACTGTATTTCTGCAGCCAACAAAGCCGAACACCAAAGCCTCCAAGAGTAAGTCCCTGCAGTGATATTTAAATGATATTTTTTTATTTTTTTTTATCGTTTGTTTTATGCATTTGCAAACAAATAACACCAAGAAAGATATTGCATTTGGAACATTTTTAAGTTTAAAGTGAAATTATTGTGAAATATTTTGAAGTTAAATATGTGAATCCCTGTGACAAGATGATCTGGGTCAGAAAGTACTTTTGAAAAATAATTTGTTGTTTCACAGAAAGTTGTTTAAATCAAATAAATTCCCCTCTTTATTAATTAACCTGAACTGGCAACCTGAGACTAAAACCCTTTCAAACAGTACCCAGTACACATATGTACTTTTTAAAGTTGCCTATTTTGACTACTTAATGTTTACTGAAATGTTTACTGGGGGGTTGTGTTTAAATATGCAGTCATCAAGTAAAAGTAATATTTCATTTACAGAGACAAAGCTGTTTTAGCTTCTGTAACATATTCAAAGCCCTGCTAAATGTATATTTTTATGGTTTTCCTCCAGGCCTGTTTGGAGATGATGATTTGCATGATAGCTTGTTAGATGATGAAAGTAAGTGTGGTTTCATTTGTTTTGGAAGCTGAACAGTAATCTTAACATCAAAATGTTGCTAATAATAATAATAATAATTATTATTTTTTGTTTGTTTTGTTTGTTTCATATTACTCTCCAGAACAGCCGGTGTGGTCTAAAAGAAATCGCGGTGGACTACTAAATCCGTAAGTTGATCAAATTTAGGAGTTGTGCGCCACAAATGATAAATCTGACTTCTCCTCTTCTTGTGAACCACACTCTGCTTCTTTTCTAGCTCGTCTCCCTCTGATAAGATGTTCAGTGTCTTGGCAGAGGAAGTAAAGAACGATGGTTTGGACATTGAGGTGTGATGTGAAACAGAGTACTTACTTAGTTATTCATTTATTTTTAATATTAATCTGTTCTTCAATTTATTTTGTTGTTTTGTTCCTGGTTAAGGGCTCTGACGTCTCAGCGGCTGATCCCAGTGACATGCTGAAGGACCTGAAGGTTGATCATTATCAAATGTGCAAAAGTAACAAATCCACTGTTATCATGCAGCATATGGTTTTAATCCACCAAACTGTTGTTTATTTTATCCAGGACATGGATGAAATGGAGGCTGACCTCTTTTTATCAAAGAAAAGAAACAACACAGCTCCTGCACAAACAAAATCATTTGCTCCTGGAGGTTTAAAGAAAGACTCCACTCCCTTAAAAAGTCCTGGGAATCCAGTAGGAACAGGTAATTTGGTTCTTGCATAACAACCTTTCTCATTTTTATCTTCACTTTTCTTCCAGCTTTGAGTCAGACTAGGTAGGGTTTGCCTGCTTCCTTTTTACATTCAGATGAAACTGCAGGAGGAGGAAAGAAGCCGAACTCCACTCCTTCATCTGCAGTGCGCAGCTACAAGCAGTTCACTTTTGACGGTGAGAGATCCTCGCTGTCACATTTAGCTTTTCGTAACCTAACACAAAAGATGAATGTGTTGTAAACTCATTGCTTGTCTTTAAACTTACACTCAGATAAAAGTGAACGGGACGATGAACATCTTGGTCAGGCATCTGAAATCAAAGGTACTTGAGCAGATTTGTATATGTGTGTGTGTGGGGGGGGGGGACACAATCGCACATGTATTTATAAAACAACTTCCTGCCACACACAAAAGCAAACATAATCTAATTTAGTTAGGTCAGATAGTCAAAGGGACTGTTTTGTGTTACTTCCTTAAGAAATAAGCTGTTTGTGAGTCATATAGTTCTGAATTTAATAGATCGGTAACATCTGCCTGAAGCCAACAGCTGGATCAGATGATGACCCAGGTGTGATTGCTCCTTTAGTTGTCCATCGACTGCTATTCGAATTGTGGCATATCCAGTTAGGTAAAACTTGTTTATATTTCAGGCATACCGGTAACTTAGATAGGGATGCACAATATTGAATCTTTGGCAAATATCCGATACCAGTACTGATATTTATTTTCCTAGACCCACTTACAAAGACTACATAGCTTTCTCTGCTGTGGAATTAAAATACTACATTATTCTGCATGGTCTTTGTATGGATGGACTGTTGATGAGGTTTTGTTTCTCCGTGGTTGACCGCTCTCTCGCTTTCCTTTCTGGCCACTATGAACTCATCGTAATGGTCAGAGTGGTGGTTCTTGAGATGGTTAATTAGGTTTGCAGTGTTGTAAGACTTAGTTTTTGTCCTCCTCGCATCACTGACGCTGAGCAGTCATTGCAAATAGCAGTTCTACTATCAGTTTCTGACACTTTAAAAAAACTTCCACATGGTCGACATTTTCACTCCTTCTCCTGTCGTGATCAGATCAGCCGATAATATTGTGCAGCCCTAAACGCAGGTTTTATTAGAGAGAATATAAAGAGAAAGCCACAGAACCCAGCGTTATCTTTTTCGATTGATTTATTTCCAAGCTCAAGATCAAATTTGGACTTAACAGCATGTTTGAAGAACTTTGATATCCGTTAAAACTGACAACTTGTTCTCAAATCATCAACTTTAGGACAAAATACCAAAAAGTGCTTGTTTTTTAAATTATTATTAATAATTTAAAATTGTTTATAGGAAGATGCAAAGTAAGCCTTGCAGTCCATTTTGTATCAAATGAGCTGACAGGTCAAATATTTGACTGAGCCACATGTTTTTTTCAGTTCCTTATAGATCCTGAAGTTCTTCGTTAAATAGTTCCTATAAATCATCACCCAACAGAAATATTTAACAATAAATTGTCAAAATGTGAAAACTTCCAGGTGGTTTAACTCGCTTTTTTAACATTGGGTGGTGGGGGTTGAAGGATGGTCTCACAGAGCAGCATATGTTCTACATTAAAGCTGGAACCTCAAATCAAATGGAAACATTTTGTAATAATTATTTATGTCCTGTAAACTGTTTGCCATCAATTAAAAGTAGATGTTCGTTCCAAAGGAGGGTTTGTGTGTTAAACCAAAATTTCCCACGCAACAAGACGGAAAAGCCGAAAGAAGAAGAAGAGCAGAAATTAGCACAAAAAATAGGAAATTAGCTTAAAAAAGCTGAAATGTAGCTGAAAAGGAAAAATAAGCTTTAACTACCAGAAGGAAGCAGAGATAACTGAAACGAGTTCAGAAAACATGAAATTAGCTGAAAATGCTACAATTAGCATCAAAAGAGCTAAATACTAGCTAAAAGAACAGAAAATCTGAAACTAGGAGAAAAAAAAGCTGGACGAAGTGGACATTATCTGAAAAAAGCTGCAATTAGCAAAAAAAAAAAACAAAAACAAAAAAACAATTAAAAAAAAAAAAAAAACCTGCTGAAATTTTGCTTTAAAAATCAGAAAGAAGCTTAAATTACCAAAAGGAAGTGGAGACAGAGCACAGTTTTACTGGACTGGGCTGAAAAGGGTTGAAAAGAGTGCAAAATATATGGAATTAATCAAAAAAGCTAAAATTAGCATAAAACAGCTAAATAGTAGCTGCAAAAGCAGAAAAAGATTAAACTTGCATAAATAAGCTGAAATTAGCAGAAATAATTTAGAAGCACAAAATTGTTGTACTTAGTGGAAAGATCCTGAAAGGAGCACAGACATCTGAAACAACTGCTGAAATTAGTTAAAAGTAGCTGAAAAAAGTTTAAATTTACACAAGAAAGCTTAAAGAAGCTGACCCTGAACAAAATATGAAAGGAGCAGTAAAAGGTTGTAAACAGTTCTAAAGATTTAAAGGCTGTAAAATGAGCTCAATTCATTTTCTATGAGGAAAAAAAAAAGTGGCAGAAAAGGCTAACTATTTCAAAAAGCTAAAGTTGCACCAGTACCAAAAGCCTTAGCACCCTTCTCCTGAAAGAGCTGAACGTTTTGATATAGGATTTGTTGAAATAGCACGAAAATTGTGGAACGAGAAAGATGCTGAAAAACATATGGAAGAAAAATGGATCACAATAGAGTGACTGATTCATAAACATTCATACTTTTCGATCTAAGGGATCTGGGGGACCCATAAGGCTTCAGGAGGTCTAACAGATCCACTGGAGCCTGTTTATTTGGGAGCTTAAAATCAATTCTAAAACAAACAAGAACCCAAGCAAGAGAAGCGAGCACACAACATACAGTGTGTTACAATTATACAATCATTGAGTTGGGAGGGAACAAAAGCGTGAATAAACCGTTACACACTATTGTAGGATAAGAAAGTCAGTTAAAAAATGTTCTCTTTACTAATTAACTAACTAGTTTCTAAATACTGTATTAAAATAAGAATTAAATATCACTGCCAATTCTTTTACACAAGAATTTACAAACAGGTCCAGGCTTCTAAGACCTGTAGGAGCAACTCAGGGTTTCTGCTGCTAAGCTGTTCCCAACTTTACCTTGACTGTTGACTTTGGCCTTAGTTTCTTTGCTGTTTGTAATCTCAAATCATTAGCATTAGACAGACTTCATTAAAGGTTTATAGAGTTCAACTTTTTTATGGTGCTTAGAGGAGTTCCTTTTCCATTCTCTACATTTAAAATGATACCAAAAAAATAATTTTCATAGAACTGATGACAAAAATGTTCAGTCTTTTTCACGCTTAGTAGCATCTAAAACATTAATAAAGGATCAAACTCGAACTTTCCTATAATAGTCAGGTGTTTTGACTTTAAAGAGCTCCAGCGCCCTAAAGTGGAGACTGTTTATGTCTTCAGGTCTTGACGATTCGCTGGTTGATCTGCTTCCAGAAGAAACTGAGCCTGAATCTAAACCTCAACAGACCAAGCCTGAAAAATCGTTTCCATCCGCATCTCCAAACCCGAAGAACGAAACGCGTAAACCCATAAACCTTCGAGTTCCTTTGTTCTTTTGTCGCAAGTGTTTACCAAACACTGAATGTTCTCTTTTCTTCAACAGCAAAGCCGTCCAGAAAAGACATGTTCACGTTTGACGATGGCACGGACGACCCAATAGATGAACCTGGATTTGACCAAGATCAAAACATTCCCAAGAAAAATAAGACTCCTTTTTTGTCTTCAAAGGAAAAGTAAAGTTGTCGTCGCAATTTTAATTTCTCGCATAATGAACGATTATTTTGTTCTTTGGTGCACAGCTAAGAACAAGTTGACAATGTTTTTTCAAACTCATCAACGTTCCGTGCTTTTCGCATATTTGATTTCTCTGGTTTGTATTTGTCTCAGAGGCGAGACCCTTCAGAGACCTCAAACCAGAATCAGTGACATTCTGGAGAGTTTCACTTCAGCACGTCTTCTGGAGAGACCCTCCACGGCTGAGAGGTCCCAAGAGAAGAACTCAAGCGTGAAAGGTGATAGAACTTTGTGGTTTTGTTTGTAGGAGAGTTGTTTCAAATGTTATAAAATATTTTATTAACGTTCATCAGAGACGCTGTTAGACGATGGCTTAACCTTCGGGTCGTATCAGCCCTCGATGGGGTCTGCTTCTGAGGGTCGCCAGTCCCGCCGCCAGTCTGTCAGGTGGGTCCAAACTCCATGGCTTTTTGTTTTCATGTGTTAAATAAATGAACAGATGTTTTTTATTTTATTTTTCTTGGGATCAGATTTTCCACAGAGGATGTCAGCCTCTTCACTTTAGAGAAGAAACCAAAACCCACCACTCCCATTCGGCACCGCAACTCGGCCGACTGGCTCGGCCTCAAAACAAACGACAAATCTGAATATTTGGGAGGTCCCAAAGAGGTGAAAGCATCAGCTGAAGCTCCAAAGGTCCTCTCCTCGTCTGCGCTAGAGAGAAAACCTTCTTTCACTGGGAGTCAGTCCACTTCTCTTGGGAAAACAGCAGCGGACGTCCAACCTGAGTCCGAACAGAGCAAATCAGAGGCTCCTAAAAACCAGAGGAGGGTTGATGAAGAGGAGGATGACTGGTTAGCAGGGGCACTAAGCAGGAAGAAGGCTCTGTCGATGTCAAACACAGAGACAAAAATGTCTACACTGGAGGACTCGTTGGGGGTTGATTCAGTTATTAGGTACTGTGCAAAACTCACACAAGAACAAAGATACCTGCATTTCCTGTGAAAATACAATGTGAATGCTTATTGCTGAAGAACTTGCTGGAAAACAGCTGCAATTAGCTAAAACATGCTTAATTTTAGCTGAAAAGGAAGAACAAGCCTAAATTAGCAGAAGAAGGCAGAAAGAACGCATATTTGCTGAATTAGGTTTAAATAAGCAGAAATTATCAAAAAATTTGGAAATAAGCTAAAAAAAAAAAAAAAGGAAGAAAAAAACCGGCTGAAAGAAGCTTAAACTTAAAAAAAAAAAAAAAAAAAGGGCGGAAAAAAGATTAAAATACCAGAAAGAAGTGGAAGGAGCTCAGAAATTTTGAAATTAGCTGAAAAGGGTAAAAATGGCATAAAACAGCTAAATAGTAGCTGAAATAACTGAAACTAATAAGCTGAAAGGAGCATAACAAGATGAAATTAGCAAAAAGAAGTTACTGAAAGTAGCAGAAGTTACAAAAAAAAATTGAATTTACCTGAAAACAGCTGAAATTAGCTAAAAAAAAGTTAAAAACATAGCTGAAGAGGTTGAACAAGCTTAGAGTAGGAAAGCAGAAAGAACATGTTTGCCAGTTAGGCTGAAAGATGCAGTAATGAGCTCAAAAAATTGGAAATTATCTGAGTAAAGCTGAAATTAGCACAAAAAAATAATTAAAAAAGGCCGCTGAAAAGTAACTTAAAAAGCAGAAAGAAGCTTAAATCACCAAAAGGGAGTGGAGAGAGCATATCTTTGCATAATTGGGCTGAAAAAAGTTTAAATGAATGCAAAATATGTGGAATTAACTGAAAAGGCTAAAATTAGCATAAAAGCAGCTAAATACTAACTGAAATAACATAAAAAGCTGAAACTTGCATAAATAAGCTGAAAGGAGTATACCAAGATGAAATTAGCAGAATGAAGTTAGAAGAAGCACAAAAAGGTGTAGTTAACAGAAAGAATCTGAAAGGAGCAGAAAACAGTTGAAAAAAAAAAACAAAAAAACTGCTGAAAGAAAAGTTTAAGATTGCTCAAGGAAGCTGAAAGAAGCTGAACCAGAACAAAATGGGAAAGGATGAAAGGTTGTAAACATAGCTAAAGATCTGAAGGATGTTAAATGAGCTCAATTCATTATATATGAGAAAAAACAAGCAGAAAAGGCTAAATATTTCAAAAAACTAAAGTTTCACCAATACCAAAAGTCAGAAAGAGCTGAACATTTTATTTGTTGAAATAGCACAAAAAAATGAGAACCGAGAAAGATGCAGAAAAACGTACAGAAGAAAAATGGATCACATCAGAGTGAATGCTTCATAAACATTCACACAAATATGACAGAAAGGCATGTTTTGTTTGAATAAATGATAAAATGATCTTATTTTCAGTAACCAAGTCACATCTAACACTCCAAGAGACAAAGAAGACACACTTCTATTCCTCAAAGAGCCACGGTAAGATCTTTGTTTTGTAAAATCATCGTTTTATAAACATTTAGTGATGTAAAATTTTATTTTTCCAGTCCTGCAGCTCATTCCACTCCAGTCAGAGAGGAGCAGCCCAGTGAAGGTATGAAACTCTCCAACTCATACAGGTTCAAGAATAGATCAGTCCACTTCCATGTGTCCAAAACCACTCTGCATGTTCAGTAAAGTCTTCTGCTTTTTGGATATTGTTGCATCAGAAGATTTTATTTTTCATACTCAGACCTCATGCTGATGTACAATCCTAGTTTTTAAATCCTCATTAAGGTTGTTCTCTGTAAACTCCTGCAATATTCACCATTTTCTGTCTCTTTGCCTTCTACACTGTCTGAACCAGAGTTTATAGGATTCTGTTCTTGTGAACAAAATAAACTAGCTTCCTATCCTTTAATATTTATTGTGTTCATGCTTATGAAGCATTCGTCTGTTCATCATTCTCATTATTGTGATTCATTTCTCTTCCTTATGTTTTTCAGTGTGATTCTCAGCTTTCAAGCTCTCTCTCTCTCTCTCTCTCCACTTACTTCTTGTAATTTAAGCTTCTTTAGATTTTTTTAATCTACTTTTCAGCAGTTTCTTGCTAATTTAATTTTTTTAAAGATAATTTCCACTTTTTTGTGCTTATTTCTGCTTCTTTCAACCTGTTTGGGCAAATGTTTTCTTTCTGCCTTCTTCTGCTAATTTAACTTTACTCTACCCTTTCAGCCACTCTTTGATTTTAGCATTTTTAGCTAATTTCAGCAGTTTTCAGATAAATTCTTCTTTGGGATTTCTGCTACATACTTTCAGCCTAATTAACTTCTTTCTGCTAGTTTCAGCATTTTATGCTATTTCAGTTAGTTATTAGCTGTTTTGTGTTAAATTTAGCTTTTTCAGCTGATTCTACTTTTTAAGTTCATTTCAGCTCCTTCCACTTCCTTCTGGCTGATTAAACCTCTTTGTGCCTTTCAGCTAATTTTCAGCAATTTTTCTTTGTTAATTTCAGCCCTTTTTGACAATTTTCTCATTTTTGTGGTAATTTTTGCTTATTTAAAGACAAATTCACATACTCAGCAAATAAGTGTTCTTTCTACTTTCTTCTTCTAACTTACAGTAGGCTTGCTCTTCCATTTCAGCTACATTTCAGCATGTTTTTAGCTAATTTCAGCTGTTTTCAGCAAGTTCTTCAACAATAAGCATTCACACTGCATTTTAGCAGGAAATGTGATTTATCTAGTTATCTGAGCCTTTGTTTGATTGTTTTTTTTTGTTGTTTTTTTTTTGTCTTTTTGCAGTCCTACAACAACAGCAAACTCCAAGCTCATCAGCTGCAGCCCCGAAACAGGTGCTGCTATTGTTTTTAAATAAAAAATCTCACCGTCATAAATGATAATGCGGGTTTAATGTCCATTCTCCAGAGCAGGTGTCCCTGCCAGCAGACAGTCTGCAGCAGCTGCTTCTACAGCAGCAGGTCAGGATGAACTTTAACTTTTCCCCGTCAAGTTTTTGATCATCTGAACATTCACTCGGATTGTTTTTGGTTCCTCTTCCTCCAAAGATGATGCAGACTCAGTTGCTGGGCCAAGTGGGGGTCGTTAATGCAGGGGTCCTGCAGAAACTTAAAGAACAACAACATGGAGATCAGCAGCTTTTACAGACACGGATTATCCAGTTGGAGGGACAGGTAAGCAGGGGAGATGATTTGACTTCACTTTAACTCTTTTTGCTCCTTTTATTAATTTTGTCTTTATTAAAAACAATGTTTTGTAATCCAGGTAAAGATGCTGCAGCTAGAGCGAGACCAAAGCCAAATGATGTTAGAGAATTTCCAACAGCGGCACAGGCAGGAAGTGGAGCTCCTGGAGAGCACACAGAAGTAATTCACTCTTTGATGACATATAAGTGTGCAGCCTCCTCGTTCAGATGCTCTCATTTATATATGTCTGTGCTTACAGTAGCATCTGTGAGCATGCAAGGTTGAAAAACACTCTTTGTGTCGTCCCAGGACTCGTGTGAAGCTGCTGGAGGAGTCGGCAGCCCAGCGAGAGACACGAGCGCGGCTCGAGTGTGAAGAGCTGATGGAACGACTAGCCGCGTTAACACGGTCGGCTGAGCAGGAGCGCTCCGAGCTGCAGGCTCAGTACCATCGAAAGCTGGCCCAAGCTCAGCAGGACCGAGACCGCGAGGTGGAGAGGCTCCGAGACCTCCAGAGGTAAACCTGGGAGAAGAAAAAAAAAAAAAAGACTGACTGTAAAACACTAATAATCGTTGTTAATAGCAGTTCAGGACAAAAAGGTCTGATTTAAATAAACCAGCCTGATGTTTAAATAAGTTGTGACGTTCAACTCATGATTAAATCTTTGAACGTTTTAATATTTCCTTCTAATCAAGGAAGTCCATCCTGGAGATGAAAACAGACCACGAGGATCAGCTTCAGAGACTGAAGAGGCTAAAGGACGAAGAGATAGATGCTGTTACAAGTGCAACGTCTCAAACCAGGTGAGTCTGCGTCAAAGAGCAACAAGATCAACTTTCACATGCATCTTCTGCATCCAGGAGTGGGTAATAGATAGACTCCCTGCAGAAGTTCACAAACCTTCTTCTCCTTAAACCACCTCAACAACAACTTTACTCAGAATGACTGAACTTCTTACACTATTCACAAAGTTGGGGCTAACACCCCTCATCTGATCTGGGAGGTTGAATATAAGGCATCTTTCCTTCTGACTGAGATCTTTCACCTTCACAGCATCAGTGTGAAAGCTGCTCCAATCAGTTTGCTGCCACGTTCTACTTCCATTCATAGCTAAAGACGCCAGCAGGAACCAGGCAGCCGCTCATTCCTAAAGCTACTGTAGTTGTGTGAATGTTTATGAAGTATTCACACAACAAATCTTAAATCAGAACATTCGGCTCTTTCAAGACAATCCTGCTATGACTGTTGATATTGGTGAATCTTCAGCTTTTATATATATATATATATATATTTAGCCTTTTCTGCCATTTTTGCCTCATAGAAAATTAATTAAGCTCATTTTACATCCTTCAAATCTTTAGATGTGTTTACAACCATTTACTGCTGCTTTCACATTTTGTTCTGCTTCAGCTTCTTTCAGCTTCCTTGTGCAAATTTTAACTTTTTTTCAGCTAATGTCAGCTAATATCAGCTGGGTTTTTTTTTTTAGCTGTTTTGTGCTCTTTTCAGATTCTTTCTGCTAACTCCAACATTGTTGTGCTTCTAACTTCTTTCTGCTAATTTCATCTTGTTATGATCCTTTCAGCTTATTTCTGCTAGTTTCAGCCTATTTCTGCTAGTTTCAGCTTTTTCTGTTATTTTAGCTATTATATAGCTTTTTTGTGCTCATTTTAAAATTTTCAGCAAATTCCATATTTTTGCACTCATTTCAACTATTTTCAGCCTAATTCAGCAAAAAATATGCTCTCGCCCCTTCCTTCTGGTAATTTAAGCCTCTTTCTGCCTTTTAGCTTCTTTTTTATCTTTTTTGTTGTGTGTGTGTGTGTTAATTTCAGCTTTTTCAGATAATTTCCACTTTTTTTGTTCTCATTTCTGCTACATTCAGCCTAATTTGGTAAACGTTCTTTCTGCTTTCTTCCACTCATTTAAGCTTGTTCTACCTTTTCAACTACTTTTTTTGCATTCTTAGCTTATTTCAGCTGTTTTCCGATAAAATCAAGTTGTGCTAATTTCTTCCACTTTCAGCCTACAATAATTAACTTCTTTCTGCTAATTTAAGCTTGTTATACTTCTTCCATCGTTTTTCTGTTAGTTTCAGCTTTTTCTGCTATTTCAACTACGGTACTATTTAGCGGTGTTTTTCCCTAATTTTAGCCTTTTCAGCTAATTCCACATTTTTAGGTCGTTACAGTTCTTTCTGCTACCTTCTGGTAGTTTAAGCTTCATTCTGCCTTTTCAGTTGTTTTTCAGCTTTTTTGTGTGTGTTGTTGTTGCTAATTTCAGCCTTTTTTCAAGCTACCAGTAAATTCATATTTTTTGTGCTCATTTCTGCTTTTTTACACCTACGGTAATTCAGCAAATATGTGTTCTTTCTGCTTTCTTCTGCTAAAAGAAGAAAAAGGCTTGCTCTTCCATTTCAGCTAAATTTCAGCATGTTTTTTTAGCTAATAGCAGCTGTTTTTCAGCAAGTTTTCCTGCTATAAGCATTCACACTGCGTTTTCGCAAATCAGTTTCTCTAGTTTTTATAGTTTTCCTGTTTTAAGACTGTAAATCATGGCTTCAGACAGAGCAACTAGTTGGTGCCTCCTGGAGGTTTTCAGACAATTAAACTACATCTCATCGTATTTAATAGACCACGAGGAACACAGTTGTAGGCCGTGAAGGATGGACAAGTTCCCACTCCTCTTTTAAGATCCTAACAAGAACGATGAGCCTGTCCGGCGTTCCACAGTTAGGATGAAGTCTGCGGTTTGGTTCCTAGAGCTAAGATTTAAACACCTGCATGTTCATTCTCTTCACTTCTTTGGGGTAGACTTTCCCATGAAGGCTGGGTGTGTTCCAGACATTTACTTTGACAAACTGTGTTATTAGTTTCTTATGTCTTATTATTGTGTCAAAAAATAAGTTTTTGCTTTTTATTCCTGACATTATATTTTCCCGTTTTAAGAGCAGACCAGGTATTTCTGATGAGGTTTCTTCTACTTGGTGCAGGTCTCTGGCAGGAGTGATCGAGCAGATGGAGCAGTTCTCCTCCCGTTTCGAAGAGCTCGCATCTCGGGTGGCGAGCACACATGAGCACACTGCCCACGACCTGGAGCAAGGGGCACGGCACAGAGACGAGCAGCTTCGAAGTACCTCAGACATGTTTCTTGTATAAATGGGTCAAAGTCAGCCCGTTGTAGCCTCAAAGTGCAACTGGGTTAAAGCTCTTATCCAAATGTGTTTTTTTTTTTTCTCCCAGCGTTGCAGGACCGACTGACCCAGCAGCAGAAAGCCATGGCAGAGGAGAGAGCTTACCTCAAGGAAATAATCTCCAAGATGGACACTCAGCTCAGTGAGCAGCAACGGCAGCTTGAGAAGGTCTGAATCTAAAAACAACTTTCACAGATCGCAAAGTAATGTTTTTATTTTATTTTGTTTATTTTTAATTTAGGCACAGCATGTTTTATGGTTAAATCCAGGGCTCAATCTGTAAACCAAATTATGTCGGGAGTGTGGGTCCTCCCCCAGAAAAGTTTGAATAAAGTAGATGCCATTTCCTGAATTTTAAGAGTATTTTAATTGTTGTGAAACACGTTTATCTACATTTGTAAACACTTGATTCAGTAACTATTTTTGAGAACAACAAGAAGTTGAAGAACTTTTTTTAATAAAAGTAAACTGGATTGTCTTTTTGACATTTTGATTGCTGTTATTTTGACAAATTGGCACCGTTGTTTTGATACGTGACATATGTCACATGATTACCCATCAAACATTTCTCTCGTATTTTTAATAAATAATCAAAATTTTATTAATGACCCACTTAAACTGTAAAACTGACTTGCAATTTAGTTGTGCTGTTTAATTATATTTTTATGTTTTTAATCAAACTGCCCATGACGTTGGACCTTTAGGGGCAGAGACATTTTTAAGGGTAGAAGCGGCTCTGATGTGATATTAGGAAGCTCGAAAGTGGCTGTTGTGTTTAAAATGAGTGTTTATGTAATTATTTTCATTATTTTCAGTTTACATATCCAGTATAGGTTTTATTTGTTCAAGGCAGTCATATTTGTTCATAACTTTATTATTAGTGCTGGTAAGCCTGAGAGTTACCGGATCTAAGCAAACAGTTACCGGAACGCACCCTGTCAAAGTAAGGGAGTTCCCGGATCCTGTTCCGATAGGATCCGGCTCAAATGAAGCCCTGGTTAAATTCAAAGTTCAAACAACAGCAACATTTATGAACAATAACTTCACATGAACAAGAAAAGTTATTAAAAAACAAGGTTGCAAAACTACAAAAATATTAGAAGCCTAGCACTCCTTGAAGGAAGGCATATTTTTGTTTAGTAGTTCAAGTTTTAGAAGATATTCAATTATTCAGTTGTCGTGTGCTTCAGGAACGCTGGAAGGTGACGTCAGAGCAGGCCAAAGCAGAGTCGACCCAGAGGAGCTTGGAGGAAGAGCGGCACGTCCTCACCTCACAGATCAGCATGGAAAAAGAGGAGCTGGAGCGAGCCAAGGTGAGGCTAAAGAACGCCTGGGTCCGAGCAGAACTCAGTTCCACGTGATTCCACCTCCTGTGCCGTCTCCTGCTCAGAGCGCACTGCTGGAAGAACAGAAGTCTGTGATGCAGCGTTGTGCAGAGGAGAGGAGGAGGCTGGCAGCTGAGTGGGCCCACTTCCACTCTCAGGAGAAGCAGAGGCAAGAGAGAGCTGAACGGGAGGTCAGCAGCCTCATCGACAGGAGAGAGGGCTCCGTCATCAGTCTGGCACAGGTCAGCCTGATATTCTGTCAGTACTTGGACATGTTGGCAAAAGACTGAATATAGGACACATGATATTTCCTGATTATGTTTGCAGGAACAAGCTGACCTGAAGCTTCGTACGGCAGAGCTGAAACAAAAGGAGGCGAGTGTGACGCAGGAGAAAGAAACTCTGTGCAGACTGAGAGAAGAGCTGGACAGAGAGAAGGAGAGAATCAGCAGCACCGCTCTGAGTCTGAAAACACGGGCCCAGGAGGTCGAGGCCTTCAGCAAGGTGAGTTCACGCCCCAGTGATCCCCGCGCGTCGTTCGGCGCAGTCGAATGACTCTTGCTGCTCGCAGGTCGCCGCAGAGAGGTACGAGGCAGGAGAACAGGCGCTGCAGGAGGCAAAACGTGTGGAGGCCGAGCACAAAGCCCGGCTGAGAAACATTCACTCTCAAACGGAGCACCTGAGGCAGCTGGAACAGCGCACACTGAAGGTGTGACGGGTTTTTTTTTTATTATTATAAAACATACAGTAAAAGATGGCTGATAGTGTCTGAACATCTGCTGTTCCAGGAACGTATGAGGTTAAATCAACTGCAGAACACAGAAACAAGACAAACTTCTGTCTCACCTGTACCTAAAATTATCCCAGCTGTTTTACCAGGTGAGGGTAATTATCCAGCTTAATGTCACTTGATAAGTAGAAGATAAACATGATTTTTATTTTCCTGTAGATTCAGCTTCAGTGTTACCCAGCCTTGAGCTGACATCCCAGAACATCCTCCCCTCTGGTGCTATGGCAAACTACAAATCACAGACTCTTGGGGCAAGTCTGGCCCTGTGGAAGTACACTGCAGAAAAGGTAACAAGTTAAACTTCTCTAAAAGCTACAAGCTCTGGCAAAGAAACAAAATATTGGCGTCACCAGTCTGTCAGCACTGATTAAGAGCTGTTCAAGATTCTTTTATGCAACGTGTTGTTACACAAGGACAGTTAAGTGTCTCCTGAACCACACCTATAGGAGGTGCAAAGAACAAAAGGACCGTAAATGATTTGAACAGTGATGATGGTAAGATTAAAATAAACTTGTGGTTGGAGCTACAAGTGGCCTCAGTCACAATGAAGTTTCTAAATTTGATTTAAATGAACCAGTTTTCTTTAGTAAATAACATTTTGAAGAATGTCCTGCAGTTTTTTTTATTTGGGATTTAAAGTAAAATATGAGAACGAGCAGCCTGTGACCACTGTGCACTTTACGAGTTTTAACTTTCATTCCATTAATTCAAATTCTACAAAAAATACATATATTTCTGATAAATACAGCATATGGCTGGCTCAGTGTCACAGCTTGAAGTTTACACAAAAAAAGTTGGATCTCAGTTTTAATGTGCAATGTTTTAAACAACCAATGTCTTCACTGTCCGAGTCAACCTAAGACTCTGCAGACACCAATGTCAAAATGTTGAATCATCTGTTAGACGAGATCCTTGTTACCTTAACATTTCATTTTACAAAAAATGCAATGATCAAAAACTGCTCGTTAGGTATTTGTAGCAGCTATATTTTGCCCAGTTAAAGATCAAACCTCACCTAAATGTGACTTCTTCATAATGCCGTCTTTCTTACATAGTACGTTTGTCACAAATTTATAGTTGCAGTTTAGACTGCAACACAAGCAGAACCATATCAAGTGGATAAACCTAGGTTTTTATGAATGTATAATGTACTGAAATTTATTGCAATCAGATTAGGACATCAATTATACAATTTATTTTGGCTTTGATAAATAAGTACTCACCTCTGAGACAGCAATATGCCTGAAGTCTTTAGTAGCTTTTAAAAGATTTTAGGTGTAAAGACACTTGATTTGTTTTTATTAGACAAAGAACACAATGCAAGATGTTGGAAGATCAAAATATTTTCTACAACGTTTTTTAGTATTGGACCATATTAACTTGAGTTTCTTTCTGCAGGACTGGGAATTTCTTCAAGAGGAGCAGATGTTTCTAGAGAACCTGAAGAAAAAACCCTACAGATTGAATACAGACAGAATTTAATTAAAAAAATAAAAAAACTGCTTTATTCATTTATTCAATATTTTACATGCTGAATAATTGACTACACACACACACACACACACATTTTAATACATTTCCATATGTTGGGTTTTGTGTCACAAATGAGTTCATCTGTATTACACCTCCTGCTTAATCCAAGCTGGTTCTGGGTCATTTTCTTTACCAACTCCGCCTGTAAAGAAGCAAAAGACGACATCAATACCCAGCTCCAAATACTGTACAGCAACAAGGTGAAGATGTTCAAGGCATCTAGTCAAGCCTCAGGTTACCATGTCTCCACACAGAGTTCAGACAGGGATAACTTTTATCATCATTAGCTTGACTCCAAAGCAGATTTTACATTTACCAGTTCATGTTCTCTCCAGGACTCGTGTGTCATCCAAGCCTCACCTTTCTCCCACCACACCTGCATCAAAGACGTGACTCATCAGTATTACTAATGGCAGAGGTTCTACAAATGTCGACCGTCTACAAATTCCTCAGAACAGCTTTTTGAATCGTCAGTTCTCGCATCAGACGGCACTTCCTATGCAGCAGTTTTCATCACTGAAGAGACAACGTGGATCGTAAGAAATGTGCAGGACAAACCTTTTTCATCCGCTTCATCCTGCTGGTTGTTCGGGATCACGTCCAAGAACCTACAAAATGTTACACATTAGAGCCATTCAGAGCATCAATGTGATGTACACACCTGAGCTACAGTGGTTCAGGTTCACAGATATTTCCACAAGATGATTTCAGACAGGGATAACAAACTCATCACACACTGCATGCGTTAATTAAATGTATTCAACCACTTCCCTAAACCTTTACCTTTAAAGATTTTGTCCTCGAAGGACATGGGGATCATGACGATTGTCCACCTCTCTTAAACTTTCTGAAAATCAAATTGTAATTTTAAACATTAATTTCTACTTCATCATATACAATTCAGCTCAATGCACTTTGTCTGGTTTAATTACACGACCCTTTCTTTATAAAAGGCAACCGGGACACCGCATGGTCTCGTTACACGTGGTTTGCCCCGTTAGCTCACAGCTAGCAAGCTAGCAGTATGCCTAAGACGACTTCGCGCATTAATAAACAAAAAGTCTTCCAATTATTAAAATTAAAATATATATTACCGTTTCAGTGCGGGTCATCTTGAGCTTTATATATAGAGAGAACTAAAGTTTGGTGAATAAAATCGGAGAACAGCTTATCCATGATCCTTCCAGGACAAGGAGACGAGAATCCTCCAAATCTCGCGTTGAAACCTTTTATAGGATGTTGACGTCATACGTCACGTGATTTAGACCTGGGCGTGGTTGTAGGAAAAAAAAAAAAGCTTAAAAAAAAAAAAATCAAACATTTCATTTTAACGTGCTAAAAAAGTTGGGAATTTTCTTTTTTTTTTTTGTGAGAATCAGTACAGTATTTAGTTCTCTTAA
>JARVGS010000472.1:14023004-14038315 GCA_031762315.1 Hypsolebias antenori | reverse complement strand
CGGCCCCCCCCCCCCCCCCCCCCCCCCCCCCCCCCCCCCCCCCCCCCAAATGTATTGCAAAAGAAAAGTTTACTTTTAGGCCCATTAGTAGCCTATGCATGAATATACACAAGTTATGTTCATAAAACAACATTTAACACAGACCAAGTTCTGAATTTCATCATTAACGTCGTTTTAAAACTTAAAATGTGTTTTCTGCACTGCAAAGATCAAATACAATCAAGGGGCTTGCAGTGTACAATTCAATGAACAATAACACTATATTGTCTGAGCATTTGACCACTGGTTAGGTATATGCAGTAAAATCTGATTTAAAAATAATGCAGATCCATCTAACACTTGGCTTTTTGACCTCAGGGCAAATGTATAAAACCAAATGTAACGTGAGCTCACACCTCATTGATCAGATCGCTAACCAAATTAGGTTTTAGTTAACAGAGGATGGCAGCTCACTGACCGACGTCAAGGATTTTGAAAAGGAATAAAATGCTGAACTTAAAGGAAAAGAAATATAATCGTCTTATTAAAACGAGGCACGATTGCATTTAGTTCTCTGAAAATGAACTATTTTTCTCTCCACCTGCCACTCACGAGGTGGAAGAGGATCTTCATCCGCCAGGCGGACTGCAGGGTAGAATGTGACAAAATTAAATAAATAAATCATGAAACAAGTAATTAAATTGTATATTTAATTGTGTATTTAATTGTGTATTTAATTTAATTATGTATTTAATGATTGAATGATGTATTTCATAATTAAACTATGCATTTCATGATTATGCATTTATTTAATTTTTGTCACATTCCGTCCTCCACAGCAGGGAGGTCTTGAAACCATCTCTGCTGGGGAAATTTCCTGATCCACTTAGTGGATTCAGTGAGTAAAGAGTGAATTTTTGTGGAGAGGAGATGTCATTCACTTCCAGCATTGTACAAAATGCACAAAACTATATTAAGCAGCTTCCAAATAGAATGGCAAGATTTATTTATCTATTCCCATGGCAGCTGCCATGTGGTGCTTCCAGAGTGTACCGTAAGTTTCTTTCAGCTGTTACCTTCTTCAGGGTCACTACAGCGAGCGAACACACATGAAAGATTGTTTTACACCAGATGCCCGTCCTGATGCAACCTGGGCTTGAACCCACAACCTCAGGATTACAAGACCATGACTGGACCTGTCGTAATAAACAATAAATCAATTAATCGCATGATAAATGAAAATTATCAACCTCATTTTCATTTATCGGCTTCATCGTTTCTTTGTGTCTCTCTTTCTACTGAAGACACTGGATGACAAAAGGCTCAACTTCAGTGCTCTTCACTGACCACTCCCTTTCTCTTTTTAAAATCCATTTTAACCGTCCAAAATTGTGTTTTTGGATCGTTAAAAGCAGCTAAACTGCGAAGCTAAGCTATGAGCTAAGCTAACAGTCCGACCTCCGGGAAAAATAATCCCGTTTGACAATAATTACTAAATATTGTCAAATTTCAAACAATATTATCATTTATCGCAATAATTTCTGAGACAATCGCGCAGAAAATTAGTTATCGTGACAGGCCTCACCATGGCACTGACCGCCGAGCTAAATTAAATCATTAAAATTATGGAATAAGGAAAAGTTTTGAACAAACAAAGGTCCGGGGGAGTTTGGACTGCTTGAGTGCGTGACATCATTATAATCTAATCTAAAACTTTAACAGCAGTTGAGTAAAAACATTAAAGATACCAAAATGCCTGTTTAGACGTATGAAGTCCAACTTTTTGTGGTCAGTTTAAAGTTTAAATATTACAGCTACAGAGCTACAAAAAAAGCTAAAAAGGATGGGGTTTTCACTCGTTTTGCTTAAATCCAATTGTTTTCTACAGGGCAAGTTTATTTATATATTTATTTCCACAGTAAACTCTCTTTTTTTTTTTTGTTAAATATTTCTAGCAAAGTAGGAAAAAAAATGGAAACAGATGAATAGAAACTAAATAGAAAAAAGTAATAATGCTGCAATACTTGTCCATTTACCTCCTTTAAATATTTGTTTTATGTTCACACAATGACATGTGCATAGCTCAGTGTTAATCAGTGTCCAACCTGAATGGGGGTAAACTGACTCTCAGAAATGTGATCAGCTATCTCTGTTCTACACAAACTTATCGCTTCAAACAGGTTCGACGGGAAAATAAAGTTCTCCCAGTAAACCTGCTGGACCTGCTGCGAGAGGCAAACGTTGAGTCAGCTGCAAGCAGCCGTTAACTGCTTCTTCCTGAAGCTGCTGTCAAAGTAGACGTTGGAGCAGCTCAGGCTTTTATAAATCAGCTCAGTGAGAATTATTTGATGGTGGTGGTGGTGGGGGTGGGGGTCAGAAAATATCAAAACAACGCCTGTTTTTCATTCACAGCAGCCTCATCTAATGAGCTCTCATCGTGCGTTGCTCTGTTTAAAATGCACTCTGTCCTTTAAGCGCTGCTTCTTCTTCCAGTCTTGTTAGTTTCTTTCGCCTCCATCCTGGAAGTGTTTATGCAGCTCATTAGCTCCTCTTTTTATTTATGGATCATGGAAACACTGAACCCTCTGTGCCAGGGCAGGTAATATCCCTATTTTTATTTTTTTATTAGCTAGAGCGGGCAAGAGAAGAGGCGAGTTTTTCACTTGGCAGCGACTAATTTGGAATGCCAAAGATGAGGGCAAGTGTGAAAACGGCAGGGGAGAGGTGGAGGAATGTGGTCACCCCTCCCCGAAAGCAGCCTTCAGGTGTGCACTGCAAACACGGAAAAGGCCTGGACACACTGTGGTGATGGGGAGGACAGCTAGCCGCCTCCTGCTCTGCAGTCAGCAGGAGTTTGAGGGTCAGACCTGTGTCAGGCAGGCAGACAGATGGTAAAACCTGAGGGGTGACAGGCCACCCCCAATGTTTCTGTGGTCCTGTTTGAAAGAGCTCCAGCTTCCAGACTTCCTATTTCATATCAGAAAGAAATCCTCTGATGTACATCTACAACTGATTTATTTTTGGAGCCAGCAGTTCAGGATGGGCATCAGCTGACCTTAAAAAACACAAAAATGACCTGAACGCTGTCAATTTTAGAGACTGACCGAAGATATAGAGGGTACTCCCCAGTATAATATATTAAATGTAAATAGATAAATAAATAATTGCATAAGATTTTTGTTCAAAATTTTGCTATTAACTGCTATTGCTGTCTGTTAGCAAAATATCCCATGACTCACTGGTTATATTTTAATAAACCTTTCAAGAGATGATCACTGCATGTACCTCTACAACTGATTGACTTTTGGAGACAAGCAGTTTCAAGATGGCCACCACAGCCAATTCAGCTTTTAAAGCAAAACATGGTTATAATTTAGTCCGTTTTCAAATTAAATTCAATTTGTTAATAGGAGCCAGCAGTTTGCTTGAGTTTTCACTTCATCACAGTTCCCCATCCTAAGCAAGCACAGAGGCAACAGTGGAAAGGAAAAACTCCCTCATGAGTTCATGTTCAACCGTTTTTATTGCCATTCGCATTACATTTGATACATGAGGTGGAACAAAATTGTGTCCTCAAGGTCCCATACAAAAGTAGAAAAAGAAACAGTATAAAGATAAATGCACTAAATGAATGCTAAACAGTATAGAAGAGCTAAGATATATGCTAAACATTAATAATGTAAATAACACGGTGTATTAAGCAGCAGTCCAGCAGAACCATGCTCAGGACAAGCAGCCTTCTGCTCCATCCGGCTGGATTTGAGAGGACAGGAAGGAGAAAACAGACCCACAATGAAAGGTCCACGATGGAGGACAGCAGGTTTTCTCTAAGAGGAAAGACAAAAGACAGAAATCACATAATAAAGAATAATTACAAATAATAACTATTCATTTGTATGTATTTATAACAGTTCATTTGATTAAATGAGGTCAATTTATTTCCAGTAGTCTTAAGTTATGGCAACATAGGATAATGAATAGGTCAGGAAACTGCACCAACTATAGGATTTATCAAAAGGAAAGTCTTAAGCCTTAAAACTGGACAATGGGTCAACTTTACGGACATAAACTGGAAGTTGATTCCAAAAGAGAGGAGCCTGATAACTGAAAGATCTTCCTCCTATTCTGCTTTTGGAAACTGTAGGAACCACAAGTAAGCCTGTAGTCTGAGAGCAAAGTGCTTTGTTAGGAAAATATGGAACAATACGCTCTGTATTATAAGATGGAGCAAGGTTGTTGAGGGCTTTGTGGGTTGGAAGTGAGATTTTGAATTATGTTCTAAATTTCACAGGGAGCCAAAGCTATTGGGTAACGTTTGCTGTGATTCTAGCTGATATTTATTCATAAAACCTGCTCTATGTGCTCCTCATGGATCTTTGCTTAAAACTAGTCTTAACTGTTGAAGTCAGTTCTGTTCATCAGTTAGCAAATATAATAAGTATGACTGGACATATTGTAATGAAACTTTCAACAAGGGAATTACTAGATTTACATCCATCTCTGATTAAATGTTGGTGTCAACCCAATTCAAGAGGGCAGCCACAGTTAATTAACATTAGCTCATACATAAATGCCTATTACTCAGCCAGATTCACAGATATTGCACTAATATTTGACGTTATAGTAGATGAGTCATTGGCAGCCTGTGACATGTCGCAATACCACAGGAGATTGTGCATAATGCTATTTTCAAGACTTAACCAAATGCCTGTTACTTCTCATCATAACACAATCTTAGTGTAAAACTCTGAAATGCTAGGATTTGATTGCCTTGGTTTTATTTAAATGCAGCATCAGTGATGTGATTGCATCATTCATTTATAAGCTTGTTTTAGCACTGCATATCCAGCCAATTACACCCCATTTAACAGATTAGATCGTGGGTTTAAACCAGTCCTATTTTTGCTAATAGATGCAACATAAACTCCACTTTACTTGTCAGTGAGGGTGCATGAAAGTCAGTGTGACCCACTAATCCTTCTTAGAGAATTCCCCTCAATTTAATTGTGTGTCAAACTCATCTGGGATTGCAGATGGAAAGGTTGGATTAAAAAGTGTGATTTGCTGCACAAGCTTGTAGTCAGCGTGCCGTTGTGGTGTAAGTAGTGATTAACATATGATGGTATTGCTTACAGCGAGCTGTAACTCCATTAATTCAGTTTCTGTGTTGAGATCTGTTCAGTAGTCACTTAGAGCTTGATTCTCATGGTAACTGAAGTGAAAGAACTGTAAATAATGAAGTGCATGAGTCCTGCTTCTGGAAGATCCACCATGAAATCGCATGCAAAGCAGTTCATCTTTATTTGATTTGACTCGAGTTACAAGTGGTAGTCTTTATTTTCATCTTCTTCTGTTGTTCTTCTGTTGTAAAAGGGCAGCTGCTGACTGAACATTTCCATTTTTTTTGCATATTTGCTTTGACGTGTTGATGATTCTGTTTGTACTACAGGACTGAAGACTCTCTCATAGAGTTTTATGGTTTTGTTTCTTTTTTTGTTTTTCTTTGACTTAGTTTTGTTCAAATAAAACTTTGTTTTTGTTTTTATTTATTCATGTGCGCTTGCCCCTTTTGTGTTATTGCTTTTGAACCAGGCCATAAAAATTGGGGGCTCGTCCGTGATCTGAACTATTACTTTCAAGAGAAAAGGAAAAACCTTAGTGTTTTTCTGCCGCCTCGGGGTCAGCTGTGCCTGTCACCAATTGATCCCCCAGGGAGGAGGAGGAGGAAGAGGAAGGGGGTTTGGGTAAAGCTGTCGTGGCGGCTCATTCAGTGAAAAGATAAAATGCGTCAAAAGACGACCTCTCACCTCTACTTGCATCTCGGTCCCAGCGGAGCTTTCGTCTTGTGCTCTGTGACACATGGATGTGATGGCCTGTCAGCTCCCTCTAGCCAGCCGCCTGGCTCCTGATGCTACCTCGGTAGACTTCTGCATTTATCCTCCCCCATCCTCTCAGCAAACACTCAACCGACCTTGGAATGCTGCTTGTTTGCCTTCTGAATACAGTTGTGCTTTTGAACACTTTCACAGAATAACTCCCCACACATCAGTTTCTGCTCCAGCAGTTTCCTTGAACGGTTTTGTGTTTTAATAAATTCCCCTTGGTGCTGATAAAGACGGCACAGTGCAGAGCTGGATATTTTTGGCACATTTATGGCAACAAGTAACACTTCTGTTTCTCTGCTACTAGTTTGCACTGACGTATCTTCACATCCAGTCTGCCTGTCACCTCACTGTGTGTGTATATTTACTTACTTGTGAAATACACCCAGTGGAGCAGAAAGTTTGCTTGGCAGTGTGATGGACAGGATGTGGCCTGCAGGTGTCCATCGTTGTGTCTCAGACAGATTTCATGCACACACTCTCATATTGTGACTGTCCTCCTGTCACACAAGCACATCAAGTTAGAGAGGGATGTGCAGATGTAAGAGTAGGGTGTTTTTAATGACAAGATTTGATATCAGAATTTCTTAAAAGACCCAACATAAAAAGGCTTTACTAATGAATGAGATCTGATACATGGAACCTTTCATTCATTTCCTGTAGTGGAAATTAAAACACAGAAGCCCAAGCGAGTCATTATTACCATAGGCTAATGGTTAAAAAGGACTCCATATATGTAGGTTTAATTAAAACACACTTTGTATTTTTATATGTAATGACTTGTAAAGTGAAAGCAAAGTGTAGGTCTCTTTCTAGACTGACTCTCATTACAGCTGCGTTAACAGAATATGGATGAAGGAAAGGTAATAGTGTCGGTTCATTGGCCAAAAACAAAATCTATTTAATTTTCTAAAAAGGCTGGTTAGATTGTCTCTTTTTTGTTCTAATTCATGGTTTCATGGTCCCCAGAGGATGAACTGCTTATTGGTGGTTCACTGACCCTACTACTATAAAATTGAAATATGTGCCTTGATGCTAAAAACCTCAACAACCTTTACGTTTTTAATTTTAAAAAGGCCAGGGAACACTTTTTTTAATTTGCCACTTAGCACCAACACTATTTTGACAATTAACTCCCTCCTACATTTGGTTTGTAATTTTTTTAACATGCATATTTGTGATGCACTCGGCCACATAAGATCACTATCTCCATCTCTTACTGCTTATCTGTAGTGGAGTTATGGAGGCAACCAGTCTAGAAGAGAAACTGGACATCTCTCTCACTATCAACAATCTCCAGCTCCTCCTGGAGGATCCCAAGCATTCTCAGCCAAGAAAGGATATGATGCCTTTGGCAAGTTCTGGGTCTACCCTGGAGCCTCTTAGCAGTGTGAAGTTCCTGGAAGACCTCCAAGGGTCCAGGCGGCATTCTAATAAGGTGCCCTGAACTGCCTTAACTGACTTCTTTCGATGCAAAGGAGCTCTACTCCAAGCTCTCCTCAGATGAATGGAGCTCCTCACCCTGGCTCTTAAGAGCCCTGCATATTTTTTTTAAACTTTTTATTTATTTATTTTAACCATTTTGGTGTTTTTTATTATTTTATTTTTATTTTTTACAAAGGTATGTCTCTACCTGTGTGTACGTGTTTGCTGTTGTGGTCATCTCATTATGGTAGTGACCTGAGTCCAGCAGTTTAATAGCTTGTGGTATGAAACTGTTGCAGAACTTGGTAGTTCTGGTCCTCTGGCTGCGGTACTTCCTGCCAGAGGTCAACAGAGTAAACAGTCCATATTGTGGGTGTGAGTTGTCTCTTTTGACTTTATTTGCTCTGGTCAGACAGTGTCTGAGACCAATGTTCTGGATGGATGGGAGGGGGGTCATAATTATCTTCTCTGCCATTCTCACCACTCTCCCCAAATCCTTCCAGTCTTCCTTCCCAACCTGAGATGTAGCTGGTCATGATGCTCTTGATGGTTCCTCTGTAGAATGTGGTGAGGAAATGGGTTTGGAGCTGTGATCTCTTCAGCCTATGGAGGAAGTGCAGGCACTACTGGGCTTTCTTCACCAAGGACCCAGTGTTTCTTTCTCCAGCTGTTTGAACACCAATTCATGAAATACGACAGTTGATTGGTTATGTGCATCCCCGGTAACCCGGTGCCCTCCACCACCTCCACTTCTGTTATTTATGAGCAGCGGCATGTGATGTGGTTTTGTTTTCCTGAAGTCAACATTGAGCTCTTTTGTTGACATTCAGAAACAGGTAATTTTCCCCACAGCTGTTCACAAGAAATGCCACCGCTTTCTGGTATGCCTGATCCTTGTTGCTAATCAGGCCCATGACCATGGTATCGTCCGCATAGTTGATGTGGTTGGTATCAGACCTGGCAACACAGTCGCAGATCATCAGGGCAAAGAGAAGCAGACTCAGAACACAGCCCTGGGAGGAGTCCGTGCTCAGACTGATAACAGAGGAGGTGTTCCTCCCCACACGTACTATGGTCTGTCATAGAGGACGTCAAGGATCAAGTTCCAGAAGGAGGTGTTGGAGCCTAGTGTAGCCATTTTGCTGACCAAGTGCTGTGGGATGATTGAATGATGAGCTGAAGTCCACAAACGGCATTTGTACATTGGGGTTTTTTCTCCTCCAGGTGTTGCAGCCTCAGGTGGAGTGCTGAGGCGATGGCATCATCTCTTGAGTGGTTGGAGCGGTAAGCAAACTGGATTGGGTCAAAGGAGGGAGTAAAATTAGAGGTGATGTGTTAGAAGCACGTCATCATGATGGGCGTTTGAGCCATGAGGCGATGGTCATTTAGGCAGCAAATTCTTTGTTGTTGAGGCACTGGTATGACTGTGGCTGTCTTGAAGCAAGAGGGAACGATGGCTTGCTTCAGAGAGTTGTTAAAAATGTCTGTTAGCACAAACTGAAGGGCAAGCTGGTCTGCACATTCCTTGAGTACTTTTCCTGGTATGTTGTCAGGTCCTGCTGCTTTCCTGGTGTTTGTGTTTCAGTGTCTTACAGACCTCCAATGTTTCTAGGCTTACTGACTGCTCATCAGGTGATGTGGTTTCCTTCATTGCTGGGGAGTTGTTTTGTCCTTGAACTTGCCAAAATATCTGAGTTCATTCAGAAACTCTGTACTGTCATGGCAAGGCATTTTGTTGTCCTTGTAGTTAAAGATTGTCTGGATGCCTTGCCACATGCTCCTGGTGTTGTTTGAATCATGGAAACTTTGCACCCTCATAGCAAGGGCATGTTTTGCTTTCTTTATGACACGGGTTAGGTTGGCTCTGGCTATTCTGAGAGGAGTGTGGTTGCCAGACTGTAACATGGTGCTCTGTGCTTTCATTATGACCTGCACCTCCCCATGGTTTGCAGTTGGCCCAGGATGTGAAAGTTGTGATGGTACTGACATCTTCTATGCACTCCTGATAGATGTTGCATACTCATTCACACATACTGTATGTTGCTGCTGCTTTGAACACATCCCAGTCAGCGCATTCAAAACAGCCTTGAAGAGCTTCCCCTCTGACCAGACTTGTACCTGTTTTACAGATGGTTTGCCCCTGAGTAGCATGGGTTTGTATGCTGGAATTAGCATGACAGAGCAGTGATCTGATGAGCCCTAGGTATGGGTGGGGTGCTGCCTTGAAAGCCTCTTTGATGTTGCTGTAGATCCAATCCAGAGTATTCATTCCTCTTGTTGCAAAGCCTACAAACTGATGAAACTGAAGAATAACTGTTTTCAGGTTTGCTTTGATAAAGTCCCCAGCCACAATAAAAACTCCATCTGATTGTGAACTTTGCAGGTCATGAAACTGTAGCTTTCAGAGCATTCTTGGTTTTGGCACTAGAAGGATATACAGTACTGTATACTGTTGTGATGCTAATACAGGTAAACATCTTGGGTAGATGGAATGGCCTGAATTTAACAGTTATAAACTTTATATCAACAGAGCAGTGGTTGGAGATGAGTTTAGCATTCTTGCACCACTTGTTGTTTATGTAGATGCATACACCACAACCCTGAGTTTTTCCCGTCAGCTCACAATTTCTATCCAGCCAGAATGTTGTTAGCCCCTCCAGGCCAACAGCCGTGTTGGGGATGGACGGGGGTTTCCACCTAAATTAGAGCACAACACTTTGCCTCTCTCCTCGTTGGTTGCGTGAGTTGAAGATGGTGTTTTTTTTTTCTCACAGCTCAGACGTTTGTGAACAGGAGAGATAAGCAATGTCCTCCATGGGCTGGCTCTCAGTTTGGCTTTTGACCCTCGCTGGCCATCACGTTTCTACTTTCACTCACGTCACCTTTCAATTTACCTTGAGTCGGCTCATGCTTGCATATAACTCTGCTGCTCTGTGGGTGCCCAGTACTTCCTTGCTTAGTATGCCAAGACCTCGTGAACACTCAGTCGTAACTACTAATCCACAGCCACCGAATGTGTGTAGTTTCAATAAGGTCCTGGAATCATAACTTATTCTGTAGTTCGTTTGGTGAGTTGAAGAATTCCAAGTAAAATAGGAACCCAAACTGCTGGGAGACAGTGCATCCCCATAGACAGCCAGACCTGGCACCACCATCTTGAAGGTAATACTCCATACTCCTTCCAAAGTGGCAAAATCAACACTCATTGATGTAGCTCATGATGAAAATTGCAACATTTTGTTCTCAAAACAGCTTCGCCCGCCCCTGTTCGATACAAGGCCCAGGCCAAACTTTTTCTCACAAGTATTATGCGATTGGTCAGAAGTTTGTGGACATGTTTGTCAAAGTGACAATGTGCTCAGGCATTAAGCTGTACGACTCTTCAAACACATTAAATTAGTCAAATGGCCAGAAACTCTTTGATGGTGATTGTGCAGACATTGTGTATGGAGGAGTCTGTCTGCTAAAAATTATGATGTTTTCTTCATGATAGATTTTTGGCTAAACGGCAGATGCATGGATGAAGTGAAGACCCTGACAGAAAGAAACATTGCAGTGGGGAAGGGGAGGGGGTGGTGCATCCCAGGAGCTCTGCGTTTGTTTCTTATAGTCTATGAAAGGTGAGTGCAAAAGTGAACATCTTGCAACCACATTGACTGTTCAGCTTTGATGGAGTATGCTGGGCTCTTAAAGCTGAGCCCGGCTACACTGCAAAGGAAGCTCATTTCTGCCACTTGTATATCTCTTTTTTATGTCATGAGCTGTACTTAATGACATAAGTGAGGGGTGAATCATAGGTTGACCAGTAAATCGAGAGTTTTGCCTTTCGACTCCACTTCACTATGACTGATTGAATTTGGCCTCATCACAGAGGCCCCAATCCATCAATTCATCTCCCGTCCATTTAACCCTCACTCGAGAACAAGATGCCAGGATAACTGAACTCCTACACATGAGATGCATCAGATGTTTCTTGAAATAATCAGCTCTTTTTTACGTTTACATTTCTTTCTATGATTTACAACAGTACTATTTGGATAGAGAACTATAAGCCTACGCAGGCAAATGCGGCCTAAATCAGATTTTTTTTTTGCCCCTTGTGACCCATATTGCATTTTTTATGATGTTCTGAATGTGACAAATTCAGGGTTTTTTTTTTTTTTTTTTTTTTCAAATTTGACCCCGGTCTTTTTAATATGAGGTTTTTATTCAGATTCATATCCAATGTTTTTCAAATCAGCTTCAGTCTGAACGGTCATGTCGCATTTCATCAAACACTTACGTCTGAGAGAGATCGATCCAAGTATTAATAACAATAATACCAACCTCTTATAGTTTCAGTCTTGGAACTTTGCACCTCTTCAGATAAAGAACAAAAGTGCAGTTGCTTCATCTTCTTTTAATGGGTCATGTCCTGGATGTCTGATAATCTACAAAAACCTATTCTAGCATTAGAGTCGGACTGTGTCGACGCTAACATGATGGAATCAATACTTGAGTTTGTTTTTACCTTCAGTACATTGCTCCAGTTCAAAAATAAAATGCTGTGCAGGAGTAGAGGCAAAATTAAATATAAACACTGGACCAAACACTCATGACGGGTAATGTATTCAGTTCTGATTGCACAACAACAATCACACATGTTAACATGTGTAGCATCCATAATTGCTTCCTCAAAAACAGCATGCTGTGTGTGACATCACATTTTCCTGTATATGCAGGCCACCTCAGAACTGTAAACAGTTCACGACTCTGATGGGTGTCACATTTTATTGATAATGTGAACTACCACACCAAAAAATTGGAACTAAGCAAAAATGAAAAACATCAGAATTGAGCATTAACACCTGCAGTGTGAACGTAGCCCAAGATTTGCCCAACTGTATTTTTTTTTTTTTTCAAAACTTCACTTTTGAGCTTCTTTTATTGTGCTGGTGCTTCCAGGCCAGCTGACTTCTTCACAAACTAGTAATTGGTTTCTCCATACGATGCTAAGATCAGTGTTTTAAAAAATCCAAAATGGTCCCAGGTGGTAGGCTTACCTCTTGGACTAAGTGGTTGAGACTTGCACGCACTAATTATGAATAAAACTGCACCAACATGGGCTTTTGAATATAAAAAAGAAGAAATCCCTGAAAATATCCAATAAATTAGGAAAAATTAGTGCTCTGAACTCTAAAACTGAACATTTTTCCTTCATCCAGGTCTAAATTAAACTTGGATTATGTAATTTAGGCAATTCAGTAAACATTTGTTACCATTTAAAGCAGACTATGCATATTTAACAGCAGGATCCAAGGAACAAAATCTGATTTATACGTTTTTACTGTCAATAGCTAGTTTCTAATGTATTCTGGAAGTGTTTGGACTTTTTCCAGCCTCAAAGCCACTTTGTGCAGGGACGCACCTCACGAACAACACTAAGTCTGTGTGGATGAATGGAGGCAGAGTTTGGCTCTTGGCTGTGTTTGTTTTCGGACTCTCGCCTCAGTCTTCCTGCTGGGTTTATAGACATTTCTTCCAGATATTATTGCTACCTTCACCCTGCCCTATAACTGCATATTAAATAAAACAAACTAAGACTATAGACTGTCAAAATAGACCAAATTCAGTTGAGTCAAAAGAAGGAATAATAAAATAATTGCTTATTATTACTTTCAGAGCTGAAATTTTATATCAGAAGGTACCTGACGTCAGTATTCTGCTCTGACTGATGATTTATCCTCCATGTCCAAAACTGGAATCAGTTTTACTGTCCAACCTACAGAAGTGCCCTGTAAGAAGCTGGATCTGTTACACAGTGGCAATTAGAGGAGGCAACCTTTTCTCCAGGGCCTAAACAGAAAGTCTTGCTGCGTAGGTGCGTGTTTTGATGAGCAGAGGGCTTGACATTCCTACAGCATCTTGTTTGCTTGACACAGTCTGATGTCTGCAGAAGATCATGAATCAAATTCATCACATAGCTGTCATTTGTACTCGGCTTTGACCCAAAACTGACTCCAAGTGAGATTCACATGTGCACTGCAGGAAACTGAGTTTCTACAGGGTTGCTCCTGAAATACAATGTAAAATTAGGCAGATGTATTTTTCAACATTAAGGTCTGTGGCTGAAAAAGACTAAAACTGTAAGAATATAATCAATAATTAAACATGATTTACATTTTTGGTTACATGGTTTACACCTAATATGTTTACTGCTGCTGCACATGTGGCTGTATCATGTATATGTCATGTATGTTATACCATGCCATATTCATGTCACTACCTTACCATAATTCAATTACCGTAATCTCACTTTTACTCACTACCTGTGCAATAGCCAGTGTAATATATGTTAGTTATGTACAATATATACCATGTGCATTTAAGCTTATGTTACTACCTTGAAAAACTTATTTACACAAATTCATCCTATTTTCACAGTTATGTTGTTGTTTCCTATTTTTCTTTTGGGCCTTGTAAATAGCATATTTCTTTTCAGTTTTTGGTACTTTATTTTGTACCTTTATTGCATTCTGTAGTATTTCTTGTTTGTTTGTTCTTTGTTTTTACTGAGTCAAATCAGGTCTTCTCATCCTGAACATTTCTTTGTACTGTTGACCTGTTGACCTGCATATGATAAATTAACAGCATAACATTTTACAGTGTGGTTTTTAGTGGTTAGCATTGTTGCCTTGCAGCAAGAAGGTTTTGGGTTCAATCCCAGGTTTGGACCTGTGGTCTGTATGTGTGGAGTTTGCATGCTGTACTCAAGTGCTAATGGACAATATTCATCCAATAGGCCCAAAGGCTTAATTGGCCCGAGTGGCTAGTAGCACGTATGTGACTACTTTTGAGACTAATTTAGTTTAGAAAATTAATTTATATTTTCAAGGATACTTATGTTCAAGATAAGATTATCTTCAACTCAATTCAATTTATTAATATAACGCCAAGTCACAACAGAAGTCATCTCATAACAATTAAATCAGCATAACAATAAACAATTTATCCCATGCTGTTTAATAACTTTACCCAATGGAAGCATATACAAAATACAAGGTAAATAGTATTGGTCCGAGCACTGAACCCTGAGGAACTCCATAATTAACCTGGTGCATGAAGAAGATTCATTATTTACATTTACAAATCTTAAAATGTGTTAGTCAGTTGAACTGTGAGGCAAAAGTAGAAACTATTGTAAGAAACGAAACTAGCTGGCTGACTACAAAAAGGATCATCCAGACTTTTTAATGTCTCATCTGTGAAGTTCTTATTAGTAATCAGTATTGTGCCCGTTGTAAAAATAACTGTTATTAATTTGAAACATTAATTAAAAAAACACTCTAAAATGAGACAAGCTAATGGCTGGTCTGAGCAGAGCCCAGACCTACAGTAAGTAGATTTCTGCCGTCTTGAAACAACTCCAGTCCAGACGGTTTAGCTGTTCACCTGAATGCTACTTTATAAACTTTTAAACTATCACCTTTGAATTAGTTGATTATTTACATCCAGCAGAAGTAACTAGATGTTGGTAAAATAAGGTTGTGTGTTCACTTGGACAGTTTTAAAATTTTGAGTTTTTAGGCTGAATTCCTTTTTTTTTAATCAGGCAGTTTGCCAGGCTGTCATTTTGTAACGTTTCACACGGCTCATTAACTTTACAATGAACCATTACTGCTAACAGACCACAGTCAACTTGGTATTACGTGTAAATAACTTCGAAGTTCTGTGTAAATATTTAGCTAAAACAAAAGTAGCAAATGTAGCTTTTATAAAATAGCTTTTGCGTGAACCACAATTTTTCTTTTTGCATTGGAGTTTTAATACAACAGAAATCTATTTGGTGCTCAGACTGGCTGTTAGCCCCTTTCACCCAAACTAATAACCTTAAGGCTCCCCCATAGTTCTGCGTACGGCCATACGCAGCTGTACGCATGTACTATGCAGAGGCAGATGCGTAGCCCCACAGGGCATGTACGCGCAAAGCTCAAAATTTACGACCGCGTACGCGAGCGCGGTGTCGCACAATAAACTGCCCAGTGC
>JARVGS010000472.1:14004589-14016507 GCA_031762315.1 Hypsolebias antenori | reverse complement strand
TGGGAGGGAGATTGGGTTCAAAACGGCTTCTAATAATCTAATACCTACATAAAAAGAATCCTTAGTACATTTGAAGAAAATCATATGTCTTGCATTTTTGTATTGGGTAGATTTTTTTGACTTGGTTGTTTTATAAGTAGCTCGCATGCTGAAAAAGTGTGAGCACCCCTGACCTAAAGCATCCTGACCAAAAGCAGGCTGTGTGAGATGTATTCAATTTAGAAACAGGAGCAAATCTGCAAGAAAATGATCAATGTGTTAAAACTGTCATGCCAAAGTTCATTAAACAACACAATGATGGGCTTTTGCGAGAGCTGTGCATGAACAAATTGTTACAAAACCAGGGTAAGTGAAGGCATTGTGTGTGTGTGTGTGTGTGTTGTGGGACACTCGCTAAGGGAAGTAAAGCATCAGTCCAAGATCTGGCAGCCTCAAAGAGCTGAGTCAGCCGTGCAGTACTCCATCTGTCACTAGAGTCACCTCCAGTTCGTCCAGCACACAGCGAACACACAGCAGCAGCAAGGGGAGTAAATGGGAGACCTCAGACGTGTGGGGGGGAGGTGGATACGGAAAACTGATCAATACTTCAAGCAGACGATTTCCATCAGAAATGCAGTGCCTCTTAGCTTCACGTCTGCCATCTCCTCAATCCCCCCTCTCCCTCTTTAAAGCTGTTTCCATTCTCCTACACTGGGGAGTCTCGGCTGGAAGGGACTGTAGACTTTAGTGCAAGTCCGCCGAGACCCCCGGCAGAGAGAGCGACTCAAGGACGGTGCCAGAAAATCTAGGCTGAACAAATAGTTCCCCTCTCCACCAGCGCATTAACCAACACACACACACACACACAGCAAGCTGAGCGGCTGAGTAGCCACTGGATGAGTTAGTGTGATGTGTTTGGGGGAAACTGAAAGTCGTTTCTGACTACTGGTAATCTCCCTGATCCCGTACCAGTGGCTGGCAAAAGTAGGGGGTGGGGGGGTGACATGTCCTTTTCTTTACCCTTGTCTGTTCCACATCCCGCCACATCTCCTGCCTTGTCTTTTAGTTTTTACTTATGCATTTCCTGTGTTCTTCAGAGCACCAGAACCACGCGCGGGAGCTGGTGAGGAAGGCCGACCTGTCACAGTGGGACGCTCTGGTCATCATGTCCGGCGATGGGCTACTGTTTGAGGTACCGCCCCCCTTCCTTCTGCTCACTAATCATGACAGTTGTTAATTAGCCACAGATGGAAATCCACCTTCCGTCCGCTTCTGTGTCTATTTTCAGCGTTTCTTGGAAACGGAATATGAAATTTTAATTGGCTCTCAGACATGACAAAGGAGATCAGGTGCTGTGGTTGTTGCACCAAAAACCTGTAGCCTTCTAGAAATCATCTCCTCTTATTTTTGGTCTCAGTTGATACAAAATAAATGTGTCCAACCGATAATTATTCTTTTAATACAATGCAATGCAATATAATATATAATAAAAGATTTGAAATGATACAATACTGTATATATCAGCAGTTCATGCTCAATAATCCAGGTACAGCTATGTTCAGTCGTCATCTTTTTTTCCTGAGACGCTTCATCTCACATTACATAATACAATATATAAGTGCTAGGTGGTGTTGTCGTATGTTCCCATACAATGGGGAAATTAGTTATTTGCATTTAACCCATCACACCTGGGATACACCCAGGGAGCAGTTAGGGATTAGGTGTCTTGCTCAGGGACACCCCGACATGTGGGAATGAATGGGAGTTGAATCGTGACTTTCTGGTCTCGTCGGCTTCCCTACCGCTACACCAGTTCAGCCCCAGTAATCCCCATACATGTGATGTGAATTGATACAGCACGGTACAGAACCACTTTATCTGTCAGTAAAACTCTACAATACGTGTTACACCTGTTTTTTTTTATCTCTACACTGGTTTCCTGTTGAAAGGTCAAGGTAGCTTAGCTTTACCTCATACCTTTTTCAGATCAAGGGAAGCTGCCTTTTGTATTTGCGCTCCTTTTTGTTTTGCTAAAGAATAAGTCTGTATTGTTGCATTTTTTTTTTTCATCACAATGTACTGTCTGGATGTGTCTGTCTTCATGAATGTTTATCTAAAATCATTGTTCTTCCATCTGTTGGGTTCATTGGCTTACTTTGTGCCTGAAATTAAGGAAAACCTGGAAAATTACATTCACATTTTCCAGACAGGGAAAACTAAGGGAATTTGAGAAAAAAAAAAAATATCAGGGGAAACTCAGGAATTTGAACACTGATCTGAATACAAGTTGAACTTTCTGAGATTTTGACCTGCTGTCATGGAGTCCATGTTCTGCTTCTACATTACTGACTGGTTATAGTGATTTTTTAGTATCTGATGTTTTACAATATAATGAATTATTCAGAATGACTGCTACGTACTGTAGGCTCCAGTTCTACTGAAACAGGAACTCCTTTGACTGTAACCTAAAACACTAAGTCCAGAGCATTTAGTGTGACTGAAATGTCTCCTGGAATGTTCAGAGTTTACTCGGGGGAAAACTCAGGAAATTTCATTTTTATGAAATGCTGAGAACCCTGGAAATGCACTTTCTATATAAAGCTTCATTTAATTTTCTTATGATGCGTTTAAAGTTGCAACGAGGCGGAAACTTTCTGGTAAATATTAAGAAATTTGGGGAGTTAAGCTGGGGAACTTGGGAAATATTTCAAATTGGAAACTTTCCATATTATTTATGGGAATTAGTTGGAAATTGGGGGTAGTTTAAGCTTTTTGGATCGTACCCAAACAAAACTAAAAATGTTTTGTCACAGGAAGATGTTGTCAAAGAAATTATTTGACCCAAAGTTTATAAATTGAACTAATCTACTGATTTAATTTGGATATGATGGCATCACTGATGACGTCACCATATTACAAACACACAACCATTAGAAAACAATAGATTTCAACCAATTATATTTTGTTGTTGTGGTAATCCTTTTCTAAACTCATGTACACAACTCTGAACCAAAATAGCAACGTTATATGATGTTTATGCTTATATCAGCATACTTGCATAAAAATAAATTCAAAATCAGTTTCATATCACAAAAAAAATACACTGGAACATATATGTTCAAAAAATGTCAAATGAACTCTGAACAAAACTACTTGCATGTTATTTGATCACTATTTAGTCTTTTTTGGGGGGTCATTTTATCTACCCCCCCAAAAAAAATCTGTAAATTGCATTTCACAACAAAACTAAATACACCTCTGAACTAAACGAATAACATGTTACTGTTTCTTTCTGTTTGGACATGTTCAGGTGATGCAGTATATCTTTTTTTTTCCATAGTACCTCTAATTACATGACATCTGATGGTTTTAGTAAAGATTGTGCTAAAATATTTATAAACCAGCTATATTTATATTTCCATTTATACCCATAAATTCCTATAGTTTCCAGCTGAGAAAAATACAGTACATAATACACACTGATACAGTCACATTCATTATATTTGTCCTTAAAGCTCTTTACCCTTGACCTTCATCATGCTTTGGTTTATTTAGGGACACTTTGGTTAGTGTAATTTTTCTTCTTCACCCAGGTGATAAATGGTCTGATGGAGCGAGAAGACTGGCAGCAAGCCATCCAGACCCCTCTGGGGATCCTACCAGGTGGTTCTGGCAATGCCCTGGCTGCATCCGTCCACCACTGCTCACAGTGAGTCACTTTATTAATGAGTCATTTAAATGCATCAGCTAACGGTGCAGAAGACGATCCAAGTTAAGTTTAAAAAAAAGGACGATTTATCTCCTTCCTGTGTAATTATGGTAAAGGGCTGACTGGGCGCATCATTCCTCTGGAGAGTGGAGACACCAGCACTGCTTTGCTGTGCAGAAAGAGGTCATTTCAGTATGCTCAGACTCCCAAAGGAATGATGTAATGGCTTTAAAAATTCGGGCATTTGGACTGATTATAGTCCAGAATGTAAATGGGCAGAATTTGGAGCCAGCACACGTCGGTGTCATCTCCACCTTCTGGCTGCTTGTTTAACATCAAAGAAGCAAAGCCAAAAAAAAAAAAAAGCCATGAAACACATCAGCATAACTAAAATATCTCAGCTTTACTCAGTTCTGAACTTTAAAACATCTGAACCCCCCACCAACAGGTTATTTGAGCTTATTTGTGGCAGGTGTAGACACAGTTCAACCCAAACCAGCCTGCTGTTTCTGTGACACTCTGACTCGGGCTTGAAGAATGGGATGAATCCCTGAAAGAGTTTATATGGTCATTATATTTTGGCTTATTTTCTCCATTTTGGTGCAGAAAATCCCCCAGCATGAGAAAATGTTAACACTAAGTCCATTAACTTGGTTTTAGAATAGTTTTACTACTGCAGTACATTGTAATAATTACCTCTAAGTACTCCATCAAAGTTCAGTCAGATCATCTGGACACTTTCTTTCTTTTTTTAATTTTAATTTTTTATTTTTATGAGACATTTCGTCCTTCTTCCAAAGGACTTTGTCAGTCCAAGAAGCCACAGCAAACAGTCCCACAAGCAGCACACCCACATAGTGAGCCAACCAGTTTCCTGGTGATTAGTTGATATCTGGGGCCCGCCCTCTCACCCGTCAACTCCTCTGAGGCAGCCATAGCCAAAGTGGTTCAAACCATCAAAGTTCATGCGCAATAATCCAGGTAAAAAAAAAATCCAACAAAGTTCAGTCAGGTCATTGGGACAGCTTCTGGACAGGATGTTTTGAGCCTCTAACTACTTTAGATTTTTTTGGTTTATTTTTATTATGTATTATTTACCTTTAACAATCACAGGTGTGAGATATGTCAGGTAAACTGATTACAGGTAGTCAGGAGCTGCTTTGACATCTCTTTGTGACTTTAGTTCTGAGACATTACATCTCACCGTGTTAACACAATCATGGTTTCACTGCTAATTATTAGTGTTTATTTTTAGTGAGGGTGTTAGCGAGCTGCAACAGTGGAGCCTCATGAACCATGGCAGCCATGGCTGTATAACATGCACCAAACTAAGGCGAGCTGAGAATCCGTGCTTTTCTAACTGACTCCAAATCTGTGCCCTTTTGAAATCATTAATGACGGACCCTGATCAGTTCACTACAATCAGTGAGAAAAGTTCCCTTTTAAGTTTTCTTGTACATTTTTATGGTTAAGTCATAATAGTGTTCCATTCATTTCATTGTATTTGTATTTGAATATCTTGTATGCTGAACATTGGTTTTACTCACCAAATTTTACTATATTCTCCATAATAATGTATTTATTAAGGTCTTAAATCAGATTCACTTTGGCAAAACTGAATGAAACCCTTTTCTTTACTAACAAATTTATACAAAAATGTATTTTTTTCTCAGCTCCTTATATAAACAAACAGAAATGAAGTGAGAGTAATTTCTCAGCTTAAATACTTTGTAACATCCCAACACGACTGTTTCCTGCCGTACCTGTTTCTAATTGTTGATTCCCATCAGGTCGCCTCCAGCGTGGAACGAAGAGCTGCTCCTCTGCTGCGGCTTCACCCTCTGCAAAGGTCTGGTAGGATCTCTGGACCTGGTGTCGGTCCACTTGGCCACCGGGCAGCGCCTCTTCTCCTTCCTCTCCCTGGCCTGGGGCTTCGTGGCAGACGTGGACATCGAGAGCGAGCGGTACCGTCACGTGGGAGCCATCCGCTTCCTGATGGGCACCCTGGTGCGTCTGGCCACCCTGAGGGTGTACCAGGGCAGGTTGGCGTATCTCCCTGTGAAGGAAGCGCCGACGCTTCAGAGAGGAAGCGTAAACCGCCTGTCGTCCACACCCCAGCACCCCTCGCTCTGCTCCTCTCTTCCCTGCCGCCTCGGTCCCAACACGTCGCCGAAGCAGAGCGCTCGCCACAGCCGCGTCAGCACGAACCTAAACCAACACTCCATCTCTAACTCCTCCAACAACGTCATCACCGACATGAGGCCGGAGACACCGAGCGACAGGAAGACCACCTCCCTCGTGGACTCGCTGCTTCCTGGCCTGGACCAGCCGGTCCCAGAGAGCTGGACCGTGGTCAAAGAGGAGGAATTTGTCTTGGTGTTGGCCATTTACCAGTCCCACCTGGCCGAGGACCTGTGGACCGTCCCCGGAGCGACGGCAGACGACGGACTAATTCACCTGCTCTACGTAACGGCGGGAATCTCTCGACCCGCCCTGCTGCGCCTCTTCCTCGCCATGGAGAAAGGCGCCCACTTGGCGTGCGGCTGCCCCCACCTGGTGTACGAGAAGGTGCGGGCGCTGCGGCTGGAGCCCGCCTCCCCGCAGGGCGTGATCACTGTGGATGGAGAGGTGGTGGACTATGGACCCGTTCAGGCTCAGGTCCACCCGGGATTAGCCAGACTCATATGTGGATGAACTCGGACCGTCTTTATTTTTCCAGTTTGGCCTTTTTCCACTCGGTGTCAGCGTCTTTGTGCTGTTTTCAGAAGTGCCAAAGATATTTAATCCGCCTCGGGAAGTCCCGTTATTTTTCTACTGAGACGACTTGTCCTACTTTTTACGGACCCCACACCGCGCAGCATCTCTCAGCGTTTAGATTCAGGGTCAGAACCAGAGAGGGTTGGTGCTTCTGGCTGGTCCAGGCTCAGAGAAACGGGGAGGGATTGTGTGTGCATGTGTTTGAAAAAAAAAAGGGATCTTTATGTACGTCTGTGTGCATTCGAGTGTGTATACGTGTGCGATTGTGCATGAGGAGCTTTGGCAGCACGGTGGCAGAGGAGTGCGTGGTCGTGGTGCACTTTGCTGTCGGACCTCATAAGCAGGGCTCATGTGACGAGAAACGTGTTTTTTTTTTTTTCCTGTCCTCAGAGGCTCGTGGAGAGGCCACGCCCCCTCACCCTCACTACGCCGCTCCACGCAGACAATCTCCACCGCCTGCCCATCATCAGCTTAAAAAAAAACAAAAACATACAAATCCTTCAGGGACTTAACACCGATGAATCTTGAATATTCTCAAAGCTTAAAAAAAAAAAGTTCTTTAACAATCTAAATCTGGTCACGTTGGGTATCGTTGCTCCTGTTCGACCCAGTTCTTCTCAACCATCATCAAACTGGAAGAACGGCCTCCTCTCACACACTTTCTTCTCCCCTCCCCCCTCTCCATCCTCTTCTGCTCACACACATTCCCTTGCATCTCTGCAGCACTTAGCGAGGGGGAGGGGCCTGATCTGCTACCGAGCATATGATCCCCCCACCCCACCCCCTCGCCATCTTAAGATTGTACTCTCCCTCCGTTTGGTTAACAAACCATCAGCACCTAATGTGACCTTAAAATTTACATCTGTAAGAGCACACGAGACAAAGTCTTTTGTTTTGGCACATGCAGGCTCCTGTAAGTGGCTTTCAAACACACACTAGGCCGGTTGAAGCACACCCCAGTGGATAAAGTGCAGTTTCATATGGGCAGCGTTGGCGATCGACATGATCAATGTGGGCCAGAGGGAGACAAGTGTTTTGCTCCTCCGCTCGGCCTCCTCGCTGGCGGCGAGCAGCGCGGAGGAGCGTGCAAATGTTTGCGTTTAAGTTTTTTTTTTTACTTCCAGCTCCATCACTGCTGTTCACGCACAGGTGTGTGTGACTGAACCATGTCACATTTTAAACAGATTGTTCAGATTCTTTAAAGTGGGGTTACTGTAGAATGATTAACAAATATCTTACCTGTTTTAGATGGATCTTTGAATGCTCACAGAGTGAAGAGATGAGCTGATTTTTATTAACCAATAAGTCAACACAAACATATTTGTCTGCATTCAGTGTAGCAACATTTTCCTACTACACTTATATTTTTATGCTGTATTATGACTTATTTAATGGCATACAAACAGACAGAAGCGATAATAAATATTTTATTGCTGTTGTCACAACAGTTTATGGGTGAGGCAGCCATATTGGATTTAATGTCGGAGTTGGTCAAGATTCAAACCTTGGAAGGGGATTTTGATCCAATTTAAAACTCTAAAACTCTGACTTTCAAGTCCAGTCAGAACACACCAGTAATAATCCTGACTGGATTGACAAGCTAACGTTTAGTCTGAGCAATGTCTACGCCAAAGTTTGTTGGCCACTTTTATAAAACTGTATCCGTAGGCTTTGGCTCGTCCACTGTCGTCAATTTCACATTTCATGGTTATTTGCATCATTTGCAAGCACAACCAGAGCTAGTAGCAGCTAGCTGTAGCACTTCCTGGGTTGTCTGGAGACATTTCCTGCAGGTATATAGTACCATTTTGATCAGAATTACTTTGCAGTGTGAAACTGACTGCGATGTAAATGTTTATAAATGAATTTTTGCCTGAACAGCTATGAAATTAGTAAGATTTGGTGTTTTTTTAAGCCAGTAATTCACTTTGGGCTGAGTTCAGCTCAGAGTAGCTGTTAGGTCTTCAGTCCAGTCAGAATTAAGCTCCATTGCTTCAATCCAGTCAGAATTAAGCTCCATTTCTCCGAATCCAGTCAGAATTAAGATTTATTTCTCCAAACGGAGGCCGGTCAAGAAGCTATCTACAACAGGTAAGATATTTATTGTTTAAAAACTTTCCACAAGCTCTGCTGTCTTTTTTTTTTTTTTTTTTTTTTAACAAGCAACTATCGTTCCTCAACTTGAAAACAAAGCATGATTCTGTGTTTTGTCAACAGGGTGAAAAAGACCATACAGTTTGAATACTGCTGCGTTTGCTGAAAACAAAACCACCTCCTACACTAAAAGTGACACTGTTGACTGTTAGCAGGCTAACGAGGCTCATAAAATAGCAGATTTTTATTTAAAATAGTTTGATAAATTTAGCTCTGTCATTCCGAGGACATAACCAGCACAATGAGCTGATGGCACAAATAACCTCCAGCTGCTTTTCCAAGGGCTTCCCAAGCAACTGGCTTCCACTGAACAAAGCACAAACACTTTTATTTTCCAATATCAAAATGCAAACTTGAGTCAGCACTGTCAAAAATTATTAGAATGTGGTGGCGAGACAGCTGGAGGAGTCACGGTCTGGAAGCTGCAAGAGATTTGATGATAAGATGGCGCCTCTGTAATCGGAGTAAAAGCTTTTCAGTGGGGCATGCTCGGCAAAAAAAACTATCCCACGAGGGAATCTGATGTTACTTTAGCTTCCGCAGTTTGGGCTCAATAGGTTATATTAGCATAAGTGAATGTGAAATAACCCCGCAGCTCTGCTGCACCATCCAAGTATCTTAAGGAAATGTTTACATGCTGTAGGCCTTGCGAGGTTTACGCTTTCGCCGTAGCCGTTTGGGAGAAACCTCAAAAATACTGTCATGCAGTTTCACGCAGTATTGAGAAATGTCATGCTCAGTTCTGAGGATGTGATGTGAATGACTCTCTGCTTCTACCACATCTAATTTTTAGCTCTGTAACAATAAAATTGACCAAGTTACAGCTAGTTGTATGTTTCTAAGGTCAGCCATCTTGAATTGGGTCGACTCCAAAAGGTAATCAGCTGTAGATGCCCGTCTGGAACTGCCTACGCCTTCCGCTTTATGGCTGATTAACAATTTTAACACTTTTGTTTTATTTGCGACAAAATACGAATGTTGCAAAATGTTTCAAAGGAGGAAACCTACTCAGATCCATCTTCCCTCAAGAGCTCAGCTGTGCTTGACCTGACTCTTTTTCACTGCGGTGCCATTTTTCATCCAAGACTTGATTTCACATTCTGTGACCTCTTACTCCTGCTGCACCTGTGCCCAACATGCTGCACCTCTGAGCAACACTCAGTGAAGTTCATCCAGCTGCTCACATGTTCAGATGAGCTATGCAAACGCCAAGTCATGGCTGCAGATATTTGGAGCCAGGGGTCCCCCTGCTGGGCTTCATCTTTTCTGTTTCGCAACGCAACCTCCTCAACATCCACCCGTTCCTTTTTCCTCTTGTGTAAAATAACAAAAACAGAATGCAGTGGTTTGCAAATTGTATTTTATTCTCAATGAAGTACAGTCAACACATCAAAATTTTAAACCAATAAACTGGCATTTTTAGGGAGGAAAATAAATAATTTTGAAATGTATGGCAGCTGGAGGAGCATTTTATTAGATGCTGTGATCTTTGTTCCTTCAGGGACCAACTGTGTTACATACAGGCCTGATTCTGCATCACTGCACGGCTCAGGACCACGTCCACAAATATCTAAACACCGTTCACTGCAAGTTAAAGCTCTATCATGCAAACATGTAGCCACTCAAAAATGCGTCATGGTTTTTGTTTTGGTGCTAAAATGGTTGATGTCGATGACAAGACACAAGAAAAGAAAAAGTGTTGCCAATGAGATTGACCGGTTGGAGGAGAGCCACGTTGCCAGGACAACCTGTAAAGGGCGGAGTTTAAGAGCAGGAAGGAGAGGCTGTCGGAGAAGGAAAGACAGGAACTGCAGGAGGAAATGATCCTAAATGAGATGGTGCAAAAGCTAGACAAAGATTTGCAGGGGAAGAGGTGATAACCGGAAGAACATGCTGCCATCAGCGCACTTGCCTACTACGCCTTTTTCTACACTGACGTGGACACATCGACACCATAGCACGATTGTCACGTCTCTCTTGAAAATGAGTCCTCGTGACTCAAAAAGACTAACTTAAATCAAGGTTGTATGAATGCAAAGAAGAAGGAAAAAAAACACACTAAGAACACAATTCAGAAATGCTGCTGTCTGAAAAAGTTCATTAAAAATGGACCGAGGCAAAATGGAGGCCTGTTCTGTTGTCAAACAAATTCTAACTTTCTGCTCCTGAAAAGAAAAGCAGGAACATCTAACCAGATGTAAGGGCACAGCTTAAAAGCCTGCCTCTCTGATGGTATGCGGGTGCATTAGTGCATATAATTGACAACATGCCACATGGATTAACAATGCAACATTTATCTCTGAAAGCTCCAGCAGCTGCTCTCCTCAGGTCCTCCAGGTTAGACTGTTGGAAGAAGTCTGCTGCCATAAACCTCTAAATGATGTTTTTCCCTCAAAATGGCACAACTTCTTACTTTAAACATTTGATGCGTTTACTATGGTCCATTGTGAATAAAGTACAGGTTTATAAATTTCTGTTTTTTTTAGTTTACATTTACAGTATATATTTTCCTACTTTGTACATTTTGAAGGAATGAGCTTGTATTTAGGTCCAGATTTGTTCTTGTAAACAATAATTACAGCCGACATCCAGCTCATTGTAACCTCATCACAGGAAACAAATTCATCCTTGCAAATAATAATGACCCCTGTGACAAACAGCAACTATTAACCTCTGGTACTGTGGTAGATACTCCACTGGCTGCTGAACATGGTGGTGAACACACCTGCTGCGTCATTAATGTAAAAACAATTCAAGATTTTATTTTATTTTTTATTTCAGACTGAATTAATGGGACCAATAAGGTTTTTAATCAATGTTTTTTTGTACATGCTTGACCCAAAATCATCTGTAAAACACATTTTCTAAAAGTAATGGCATGATTTACAGAGTTGGTGAATGATTTTCTATCATTTACTGGTTTTATGGGGTTCATGGTGTGGTGGAAGTATAGTTCAGATATTCTTGTGTTCAGAATAGAAGCTCATAATGATATTGACGGGACTGTTGTATAAACTGTAATGTCAGTTTTATTTTGCTTTAAAGTGAAATTAAGATTTCAGTGCCTTGGTCTCGACACAACACACTGGTTCAGATGGTGTACATATTTTAAAAAGAGAGATTAATGTAAGGAATAAATTCTTTCTGTGAAATAAAGTTGGAGGATTGTGAAGGACAGTTTTGTTTTTGTGTTGTAGAAAAGCTGCTGAAGGTTTGGACTTCTACAAACTGCAATGTGAGCACAACGTGTGTGTGTGTGTGTGTGTGTGTGTGTGTGTGTGTGTGTGTGTGTGTGTGTGTGTGTGTGTGTGTGTGTGTG
>JARVGS010000472.1:13978288-13989803 GCA_031762315.1 Hypsolebias antenori | reverse complement strand
AGTTTCTGTCCATGAGGCTGACACATTGTCCAGTTTGAAGACTGGGATTAAGACTTTCCTTTTTGATAAATTCTATACAGTAGTCCCTCGCTACATCGAAGTTCGTTTTTTGTGGATTTGCTCTATCATAGTTTTTCAAAGTAAGATTGGACATGACACACAATGGCTGCTCGATGGGTGAGCTGCATGATCGGCATAGATTTTTTTTTAATCTAAAATAAATGATTTCAAACGATTTAGCATCTGTTTGCAGTCCACAGCTGTGGGAGAAGCTTCCTCCTGCAGCTGATCTCCATACAGAGTGGATAAGTGAGTGAAAACAAACTACTACTAACTACTTGTAGTACTATTCCTACTTGGCAGTTTTTCACTTATCGTAGGGCTTCAGGGTACGGATCCCCCACGATAAATGGATTACTGTAGTTAGTCGGCTTGGGTTCCTTTCTTATTCCTTATCCTATGCTGATATGACCTTAGATTTGAGACTGGAGAACAAATTGACTTCATTTCGTCAAATGAACAGTTTGCATTTGTAATTATTCCTTCTTAACATGTTATTTCTGTTTTTTTTTCCTGTCTTTCCACCTGATGGCCTCCATCCTGGACCTTTCATTGTGTGTTCATTTTCTCCTTCCTGTTCTCTCAAAGGCAGTCGGTCGAAGCAGATGGCTGCTTGTCCTGAGCCTGGTTTTTGCTGGAGGTTTCTTCTTCATGAGAGTGTTTTTCCTTTCCACTGTTGCCTCTGTGCTTGCTTAGGCTGGTACACTGTGACAAAGTGAAAGCTCAAAGCAATCTGTTGGCTCCTTAGATAAATAATGTTGTTCATTGACTTTTTATGCATTAGTGTTTCTGTTCAGCGACCTGAGACAACTTCTGTTGTGATTTGGCGCTGTACAAACAAACTGAATTGAAACTAAATTAATAATGCCTAAAACAAATGACCAAGTGTGATAATAAATTACATTGATACAAAATGGAAGAGGACTCAGAACCACAGGAAGTGAAAGTATCAATCTTTCGTCCATTTATGAATACCTGTATTGTATCAGATTGAACCAATGTGTCACTTTCATTTAGTCTTTGTGTCCTTGTTCAACAGCTGTTTTAACTTAGTCACCCTTCACACTGAATGACAACCTTGTTTAAACATTAAAAAAAAAAAACTGTTCAGGAAGTTGATGTTTTTTGCAGGATTTTAGTGTTGTTTTTAGAGGAGTAGTATTATAACTGGTTCACACTGATTTTTTGCTGTCATTAATTACCAGTACGTTCCATACTGAGCTAAACTGAGATTCTATCAACCCATGTCACAATACAAGTTTTAATACTTGCTGGACTGTATAGACTGGTTGTTGCAGAAAAATTGAACATCCACCAAAATAACCACCAAATAAAGCTCATGACCCAAAATTTTCTTCAGATTATTTTCACAATGAAGGACCCCACTCACCCAGCACACACTTTTTGCCTCACTCCCCTCAGGAAGGAGGCTGAGGAGCATTAAGTGTAGAACCACTAGACTGAGGAACAGCTTCTACACTGAGGCTGTTAGACTCATGAATATCTAACCATAATAATCACTGTGAATAAAATAAAACAAAATCACATCATGTTGCTGCTGATCTGTTTCATGTTGCTGCTGATCTGTTTCATGTTCATCTGCTCACACAGACCCATGTTCGTGCTGCTGTTCGAAGTAATGTTTTTATGCTATTAGTGCTTAGTTTATTTTTAGTTGATGTCTTTCTTAGTTCATATCTTAGACATTATTACTGTTCTTCTTTTACATTTTATTTTTGAATGTAACTGGGACCCTGTGCACATAATTTCATTCCACCTCATGTACTACATGTGGTGCGAATGACAATAAAGAATCTCTGACTCTGACAATGAAAGATAAGCAGCTGCCTTCTACCATTGTCTGGGACGGTCGTATCAGGATGAGCAGGTAGTGTAGTAAGGTAATTAAAAATCACGTTTTATTGAAATTATAAACATCATACTGCTGTAATTTTCACAGTTCTATTTTTATCTATCATGACAGTCTCAGAAAATGTAGTTAAAAAAATACACATTTTATTTCTTAAAACGAACATAACTTATTTTGGTTTGCAAACAAAAGCTCAGTTTAGTCGACTGCCCTCCTACTTTTTATTTTACTGGAGCTCACTTTTTGTGCCGTTTTCATGCTAATTTGAGCTAAATAGCTGAAGACTGAACACATAGGGGAACAAAAAGCTAGATCTTATTAAAGAAAAAGTACAGGGCAGGTAAAAATGTATAGAATTCTAATCATCTTCTACAGTTTATGTCCTGTGATGATTAGACAGATAAAAAGGTTGTAAGATTTAATATTGTTACATATCTACATGGGCACCAATACAGGAGCTGACACAATGTTTATGATGCCAAACTAAAGCAGCTTATTTGTTTTCTACTTTAGAAACACTGCACTATCCCTGACGAAACTAAAGAATATACTGACGTCCCACAATTCTTTCTAGATGCTACATTAAAACTGACGCGCAATTACTTTCACAGCTGCTCATTACATGTTAATATGCAATGATTAATATAAGGACAGGTAGATCCATGTGCAAGTATAAAAGTGACTGTATGAATTTACTTCAGAGGCTCTTATCATTTTTTGTGTTGGATTTTTTTAAAGAAGCCCAAGCTATTTTATAAATTTACTTTGCATTTTTACTAGTTTGCTGGGACAAATTGAACAAAATAAATTATCTAAAGTATTTATTGTTGATTTTGTTAGGGAATAATAATCATTTAAGCACAAGAAACACATTTCAACAGTGTTTAAATGCAAATTTTTTTTTTACCCTTTATTTATCCAGGTAGTCTCATTGAGCCACGAGAACTCATTTTCAAGAGGGACCTGTTAGGGAGCAGATGGTGGGGGTTAAGGGCCTTGCTCATGAGCCCAGAGTGGGGCGAATGAGGGTGGAGGCAGGTGTGGGTGTTTCACCTTTTTCCACCACAATTTTTTGATGTTGTCGGCACCGGGGTTTGAACCAGCGATCTTCCAATCACAAGCCCACCGTCTAACCACTGCGCCACCACTCCCCCCAAATATTTTTGTCATATAACTTGTTTTGGTGTGATATTTTAATCAAATTTTAGTTGAAATGGATTCATCTCTACTATTTCCAATAGAAAACGGCTAACTTTCAGAAATTCATACTTGTGCTGCTAAAGAAAATGCATTGTTCCCAAGAATTTCAGTGTTAGCCATACCTTCTGTCCCCTGGTCTCTCTGGTAGGCTGTCTTCCTCTCTTCTCCTCATTGTTGGGTTTTAGTGAAACTTGGTTTGGTGCCTCCTCCTTTCTTAAAGATGCTTTTTCTGGTTGGTTTCCTTTAGAAGAAACCTCTTCCAGTTTAACGTCACCAGTGGACAATCGCTTTGATTCTGTTTCCTGACCAGTTGATCCTGCTCCAGTCACTCTTCTGTCATTCACATTATCAACTGCTGAGTTGATTAGGGCTCTTTTTTGCATACAAGTCTGGGCCTCATTGCCTTTTGCTACCGTTTCAGTTGAATCATCTTGATATTGTGCATGCTTCATCATTCTAATGGCTTCCTGATTGTCTGTCTCCTCAGTCTCCTGGGATTCTTGGTTCATCTTCTCTGTGTTGCTCCTTCTCACCCATATATCCTCTTCTTGGTCACTTGTGTTTATGTCCTCCTTTGGCTCACATTTTTGCCTATTCATTCTGAGTGAAGACAAAGTGGCTTCATTGGTCCTGGACAAAAGATCAACTTCCGTGCTTGAAGTGTTCTGGTCTGCAGTGCCTTCTGTTGCAGCAATAGGGCAATAATTAAAGTATACAAGACTAGTGCCTGTGTTAGCAGCTACGAGACTGATAAGTTCATCCATTACCTTATAGTTTGTGGATTCACTTGTGTCCGGGTAGAGCTCTGTCGAAGGAAAGTCACCACATTCGTAAAATTCTTCAGACGTGTTGGAGAAAGTGGAGTCTTCTCTTGGTGAGAAGTACCCATCACTAGTGTCAGACACAGGTGTTTGAAAGTCCGGCGTGTACGACCGTGGGACGGGTGAGGTTGTTTGTGAATCTGGGGTAGGCGAGCGAGAAGAAAGTGCATCAGAAGTGGAAGCTTTCACAGCAGCTGGTTTTGATTCTTGCATGGTAATTGGTGAATTTGAGGCTGCTTGTAGAAGAGGGGAACTTAAATGTAAGGGTTTCTCTGCCATGTTTGTACCCGTTTCCGTTTGTTCATGATAGGTAAACTGTGTGTCCATTTGTCTGAGTTTGACTTGTGTTTGTTTGTCTGGATGATTGAGTGCACTTCCAGCAAATACGTGTATTTTGTCATCATTAATGTCTTTGAATATGTGTGGTGGGCTCTGTGTTGGATCATTCGTTGGCGATTTTAAAGAGTCTGCTGCCTCTAAAACATCTAGGTCCTGTGACGTAAACTTACTAAATGATATGATCTGAGGCTCATGTGACCTTGCAAGGTATCTTTGGGGCTGTGTACAATTTGGCACTTTAGCAAGTTCACAGTTTGTCAGGGTTTCTTCTGTCTGTTCTGTTGGTACGAAGTATGAACACGTCTTGGAATCTGTCAACATCAAAGTGTTGGAATCAACATCTTTAGGAATTATTTCTTGAGTGTTTGCACCTGCTGTCTTTAGTGCGTCAGTAATCAGAAGAACTGGTTGCATTTTTAATTTGGTTCCAGTGACTGACAGCTCCCCTGCTGTGTCATGATGATGTCCACCATTGTCCTTATGCTTTTTCTCTTGGGAACTCACACACCGTTTTTGCAATGGAGTATCTTCAAAAAAATTTTGATTCACTGTGACTTTTTGATCTCCTCTGTTACTACTACTGTCCTGCATTTCTGAAGCAGCCTCAATCCTTTTAACAGAAGATATCTGAACTATACTTGTGAGAGGAGGCACCTCTGCACTGGAATCAGGACTTCTGGTCCTCTCTGACATCATCTGGTTGTGCTGTACAGTACAAGGTTTAGGAACTGGTGGAAGAGAAAACACAAAAGATGATGCAGAAGATGTGAGTGAAGGCTTTGTGGTAAAAGACAAGATGGAAGTAGGTAGACCTGGGGAGCTGGTGGAGGAGTGAGACTTACAAGGGATAGAATCTGTGCTTGAATGCACAGTGGTGATGGCAATAAAGTTATTTATGGGGATAGAACCTTCAGACTGTGTTAAAATAGTAGAATGGGGATTATGACCAAGCCCACTGGAACTCTGGAGGGTATGAGTCACTTCAGAAAAGACTTTAGATTGCATGTTAATAGCTGCTGTGTGTGAATCTGCATGTGAAACCAAAGTTTTTTCTTGAGTGTCTTCTGTGCTTGGGTGAGGGGGATTTTGCAGCAGAGAAGTTTGTGCACTGTTTGACTTTAAGGTGTGTGTTATGTCCACAACAATACTTTCTGTTTCTACAGATTTAGTGTCTTTCTCAGAGGTTAATTTAGTCACTGATTCTGATGTAAGATTGGTTGTGAAGACAGTTTCAGCTTTGTTTAAAAGTCTTTCTTTATTAGATGAGGCTCTTGTGTTGCTAGATTGGAATGATGTATCTGGACTGTGATCGGATGTATCAGGACTTACATCACTATTTAGTGTTGTATTTGAAAGAAGTGTACTCTCAGTTTCAAGAACCTTAGTTTCACCATCATAAGGTATAAACGTTTGACTAAATGGTTTTTGGTCAGGTGTCCTGTCTTTACTTTGGTTTTGACCAGGAGCAAATGTATCTACCAGCAAATCCATAGGTTTGGATTCATTTGAGTCTGACTTTAAACTGGTTGCAAGAGTAGATTTAGCTTTGTTTAAAGGTCTCTCCTTACTAGATGATGGATCCTTGTTGCTAGATTGGGGTGTTGTATTTGTACTAAGATCAGGTATTTTGTGGTCCCCGTCTTGGTGTATTGCAGTGTTTGAAGATATTTTATTCTCAGTTTCAAGAACTTCAGTATCACCTTTGTCAGGTACACACTTTTGGCTACATGGAGATGATTTTTGTTCTGGTGCCTTGTTTTTACTTTTGCTGTGATCAGGAGGGGCATTAACTATGTCCAACTCCTTCACTTTTGTTTCATTTTGAACTGGTTGAGGTTTATTCATTTCCTCGTGTTCAACAGTTATCTGTCTATCTCCTGCAATCTCTGGAATAGTTTCTTGTAGTTTGTTGAGCAGACTGCTAAACTTTATTGTCTGACTGCTTTCAAGCATCTCAGTATGCTGTTTATGGGCTTGTGTTGGTTTGGAACCAGCTTGACTATTAACAAACCCTCTTACATCACTGGTTAAGTCAGGTTCTGATTCTGTGAGTGACTTTGGCCGGCTTGTGAGGACAGTTTGGGATTTGTTCAAAAGTCTCTCGTTAGATAAGGGTGACTTGATGCCAGATTGAGGTGATGTATCTGGACTTGTATCAGGTATACTATGGACTGCACTTGGGTTTATGGCCATGTTTGAAGAGTGTACATTCACTGTTTTGAGAACTTTCATTTCATACTGGTCAGGTACAGATGTTTGACTACATAGAGGTGTTTTTTGACCAATTACCTTATCATTACTTTTGCTGTGACTAGGCATGGCAATATCTAAGACCAAACCCTTAGCTTTGGGTTCATTTTGTGCTGGATGAAGTTTATTCAATAGCTCGTGTTTCTCTGGCAAACTTTCCTGTGACTTACTGAGTTGACTGCTCAACTCGATTGCCTGGCTGTTTTCAAACGTCTCAGAACTGTGCTGCTGGTCTCCTAATGGTTTAGTGTTATCCTGAATGGTTATGAGGCTACTTACATCCCTTGTTTGGTCAGGTTCAGATTGTTTGAGTAAGTCTGATTTTGGACTTGTTGTGGAGACTGTTTTTGTTTTGTTTAAATGACTCCCTTTATTAAATGAGGGGGCCTTGTTGCTAGACTGAGGTGATGTATCTGGACAGAGATCAGGTGTACAGTAGCCTACATCTAGGTTTACAGCTGTGTTTAAATTCAATATTTCATCAGTTTTACAAACTTTAGTTTCATCCAGGTCAAGTACAGACTTTTGACTACATGGAGTCAATTTCTGATCAAGTGCTTTGTCTTTAGTTTTGTTATGACTAGGTGCTATAGTGGCTTCCACCAACTCTTTAGGTTTGGATTCATTGAAGTCTGACTTGGGACCTTTTGTAGAGACGGTTTCAACTTTTGTTGAAAGTTTCTCTTTATTAGATGAGGAAACATTGTTGCTAGAACGGAGTGGCATATTTGGACTGTGATCATGTGTATAATGGCTCAAGTTTATTGCTGTGTCGGAACAGAGTTCATCTGTAGTTTGAAAAACTTTTGTTTCACCTTTGTCAGGTACAGATGTTTGACTACCTAGATGATCAGTTTCCTTGTATTCATGTTTGATATGCTCAGGAGTGGCACTCTCTATCACCAACTCATTTGGTTTGAGTTCATTTTGAACGGGTTGAAGTTTATTAATTTCCTCGTATTTTACAGGTATCTGTCCAGGTACTGCAACTGCTGTAAAGGTTTCTTGTGGCTTGCTGGGTAGACTGCTACATTTGATTGCCTGGCTGGTTTCAAACACCTCAGAATGTTGTAGATTGACTTGCACTGGCTTGTTGGCATCCTGACTATTTTTGAGTCCACTTAAATAATTTGTTGAGCCAACTTTAAAGTCTGTGAGTGAGTCTGACTTTGAAAGATTTGTGTAGACAGTTTTGGCATTGGTAACAGGTTTCTTCTTTTCAGCTGAAGGTGAAGAATGGGCTGGATTTTTGGAACTAAAATTGGGTATGTCATCAGTAGCATGTGAGTTTATGGCAGTGTTTAAAGAAAGTTTTTCATCAAATTTGTCTTTATCAAGTCCAGAATTTTGACTACTTTGTTCAGGTATCCTGTCTTTACTATTGTTGTGACCAGAAGCATTATTATTGATCACCAACTCATTTGCTTTGAGTTCCTTTTGTTCAAGTTGAAGTTTAGTCATTTCCTTATGTTCAGCACTTATTTGTCTAGGAATTACATCCTCTGGTAAAATGTCTTGTGGCTTGCTGAGTGGAGTGAGAAAGTCTGACTTCAGACTGGCTGTGGAAACAGTTTCAGCTTTGTCAGAGGTTCTTTCCTTATTAGATAAGAGGGATGTATTGCTTGTTTGGGGTGGTGTATCTTGACTGACATCGAGTGTCTCACAACTTGCATCTGGATTTGTGGTTGTGCTTGAACAAAGTTTATTCTCAGCCTTCAGAGATTGAGTTTTGTCCTCGTGAAGTACAGACTTTTGACTAGATGGAGGTGATGTTTGTTTAGATGTCTCGTCTTCACTTTTGGTTTGAACAGGAACTGTAGTATTGACCACAACCTCCTTAGCTTTGAATTCAGTTTGTGCTGGTGGGAGTTTATTCATTTCGTCATGTTTAAGCCTTGGCGTTGCAACTTCTGGCAAAGGTTGCTGTGGCTTGCTGAGTGGGCTGCTAAACTTGATTGCTTGGCTGATTTCAAACCTCTCAGATCGTTGCAGATGGACTTGTGTACATTTGTTAGCATCCCGAATGTTAATGAACCCTATTACATCGCTTGCGGGGTCAGGTTCTGGCCAGGTAGGAAGGTATGGGATTAAGTAGGCTTTTTCTAGATTAACCAGTCCTGGGTGGAGGGGAGGAGTTTCCTCACTCAGCCTTCGTTGCTCCTTCTTTTTGGACATCTCTGAAGTTTTGGGCTCTTTAGTGTTACCATTGCCGGCTGAGGTGGCAGGGCTGGGGTTGGTTAAAGCAACCAAGGCGTATTTAGGGTTGTGCAATTTTCTAGCAACAGCAGCAGAAGGAGCTACCACAGAGGCAACCTGGGGTCGAGAGTCTGGCTCAGGCTCAGGCTCTGTTGCAACTTTTCGGAGGTCAACAGCCCTGGACGTCAAGTACAGGAAGCGAAACAGTTGGTCAAATGCATCCACAGCCTGACCTGTAGTCACAGTGATAAGATTTCTATCCAGCCGTGAAGACATCCAGGTGAAGCTAAAAGCAGAAGCAAATACAAAGTTGGACTTGGTCAATGACAACAAAAGGTTAAAATGTTTCATACACGAAAAGCCAAGAATTCCTCCAGGGAGACGTAATAAGACGTTTGTGTCAACAGACTCAAATACATCTTTTGTATGGAATGCAGAACTATTTACAGAGTACGGTAATCATGTTTGCACGACTGTCTGTGGACAATGCTCTAACATGGCTTTTGTTATAAATTCACACAATATAAATAAATTCAATTCAATTAATTTGTCCTTCAACACCTTCCTCCTAGTTTCTCCTGTTTATTGTAGAATGAAACTTATTTTTCTTTTACGATGTTGCTTAAGTTTCACATTAACAAGAAAACCCGTTTATTTTTGCAGCACAGTACCTCTCCAATCTCAAAGCACAGACAGCTGGAGCCTAAAAGTAACGTGTCTATTTCAGTCTCCTGATTTTCTTCTACAGTTGTGTCCTTACACCTGAACACCATAAAATGTACACTGACCTGTACGACCCAGAAACAGCTTTGTCGCCATCGATGAACATGAATCTGTGGCCCATTCGCCCCGTGACTTTAATGCACTGCCGAGTGTAAAACTCAGCGCCTCCGGTGCAGCTGACACGAAGATGCTACAACACACACACAAATGTTAGTATTAAAAAAACTTGTCAAAAGCGCACCATATATTCCTTTTCACACACTTTAAATACATTTTTGTGGTACAAGGTTGTGAAACCACCAAGGAATTATGTTAGGGTGAGGTTACTGAAGCTGTTTTTGCAGCTGATGAACTAACAAGCCAGCAGTGTCTATGGATGACAAATTCACCAACGTTGCTTTTTTCAGCTGATTTTTCAATGTTGGCTTGGTTTTCTTTTTGGAAAAACTACATGTATGTCCATTTTTGTCTGCATAAAAAAAAGGTTGTGTGTGTGGAAAAACATGGTGTTTTAAAATAAACTGACATGTACAACAGAATATCAGTACTTTTCCAGTTGCTACTGTCTGTTTTTATTTTTTATTTTTTTGTTTTGGCAGTTGAAGTAGAGCTCTGACATTCCTACAGACTTCGTTCATAAACTTAGAAGTATATTTTGAAGCTTGTTACTTTATCTCCCGTCTACCTGGAACCCAGTCAGAAAAAGGGAAATGTGTTTGCAGAATTTCATGTCACTTGTCATCCTTGATCTTATGAGCTGCCTTTTTTAAAGACAGCATTTTGAGGGAAAAGTTCACAGTTGCTAGGATCATTGTGCGCAGTCTTACAGAGAAACAGCTGGGATGTGTCTACAGTATTGTGAAACAACTTGTTTTATAGAGGTAGAAATTACACTGGCGCAGCTCGTTTTACAGCCAAGACACTTGCACTTCATACTTCGGTCACACCCATAACTTTCTCTTTCTGTCAGTGTTTTCTTCTGGTTAGCAGATTAGATAAACCAACAAACCGAACATCTGTGTGTGTTTAGCTTTGAAACTTGTCTGTTTCGTTGGACATGTCAATAAGACATCCTAAACCAGCTGAGACATTGTGGGATGTACATTTTTTGTTAGAATATCTAAACAAATACTGTACTAGAAATTTGAAGGGTCTCGTCTGGAGATTGCAAATATATTTAGAAACTTCCTCGGACAACCGTGCTACAGAAAGGGTCTGATAGTTTTTAGCTTCCTGGAGTGCAACGTTCTTCTTTTTCTCCTTTGAATGTCACCTCATCTGCTCCTCCTCCCATCCTGTTAATCCTCCCTTCCACTAGCTTCCAGTTTGCAGCGAAATCTCAATCTGTCACACTTGTCTTCCTTTATCAGCCAATCATCTCCTCGTTCAGTCACAGCTTTCATACAGACTTGTCGCATTTGTAGATTTGGCTTTTGGCTGCTCTTTAATGCGCCAGTTGCCCCTTGAACAAAAACTCTGAGCTGCCACAGGAGTGCACATCTGTTTACAGACTATACAGAACTGATAATATCGATGAAGCTATCAATTTTGATTTCTTTAAGGGACGTTAAATATTTGATCATGTCAATAGAAATATCAAAGGAAATACGTTCTTGTTTTTAGTATTTTACTTTGTTTTATATGAATTCTTGATTTGACTGTGTTTATAGCTTCTTTTATTTGATTTTAATTGTTTTTGTTTAATTATTTTTCTCTGTACTTTACATGTTGTCGGTCTAAAACAAGACTCTCTTGAATATGAGTCCTCGTGGCTCAATGAGCCTAACCTGTGTAAATAAAGGTTGAATTAAAAAAACTGAAAAATGGAGGTTTAACAAAGTCTTGCAAAACTAAAACATGATGAGATTCATCATCCAATTGAAAACTACCTTGCGAACGTCTCGCTAGGCCTGTCATGATAACAAATTTTACTGGGCGATTAATTGTCTCAGAAATTATTGTGATAAATGATAATATTGTTTGAAATTTGACAATACAGGTAGTCCTCGACTTAAGGCGCCCTCGACTTACAGCAACTCGGACTTAAGAACGGGTG
>JARVGS010000472.1:13955005-13966651 GCA_031762315.1 Hypsolebias antenori | reverse complement strand
TATGGGAGATGCGTTGTAACTACAAAACGTCGTAACCCGAGGACTACCTGTACCTTTCAGTTCAATTCAGTTCAGTTTATTTATACTGTATAGCGCCAAGTCACAGCAGAAGTCATCTCAGGGCACTGAACAGAAACAATCAAATATAAAATTAACAAGTTAACAGAAACTTTCATTTAAAAATATTAAGTTAACACTATTTATCTGAGGAGACTGCTTTGAGTTTAACTCCATCTTGTTATAAATGAGCTACAGTAGTTAGGCAGAGTTCTTTCAGGATGAAATAATTTGAACTTTTATTTGAACTTCAATGCTATTAACTTTTTCTAAACAATGTTTCTAAACTCTAAACGCGCCAAAAGAGCACATAATGTCATGATTTCCTTCTCTGTGCCTCCGCTGCCGCTGCTCTCAACCACCTTGTAAGCTCTCTTGGCCACACCCACCTCTCCGCTCTGCATGCAGATCAGCTGTTCAGCTGCAGGAGGAAGTTTATCATGCAGTAAGGGCTGCACAGAGGCGCAGGGGGAAGCTTTTTCTGCAGCTCTGGGCTGCACAAAAGAGCAGCTGGTGCTACATAATTTAAAATAATTTATTTTAAATGAAAATTCCATGCCGATCTTGTGGCTCATCCATCAATCAGCCAATTGTGTCATGTCCAGTCTTATTTTGAAAAACCGCAATAGAGCTAATCCGCGATAAATGAATCCCGAAGTAGTAAGGGACTACTGTATTAAAATTATGAACAAAGATGACTGCCTTGAACAAATACATTTTATATTGGATATATAAATTGAAAATAATTACATAAACACTCATTTTAAACAAAACAGCCATTTACGACTTCTTAATATCTTTTACGATCTGCCTCTTCAAGTAAGCATTTCTGCCTCTACCCTTATAAAATCTCCACCCCCTAAAAGCGTGGTGGGTATGAGTGCTGAGCTAACCAAGCAGTTGTATGCAGGCAGCAGCCCACAGGCAGCTGCCATGAACAGACGGAGGGGCGCCTGGAGGCTTCTCATTTGAAGTCAGACAGTGAATTTAATGGAGAAGAGTTGGCTTGGATCCGTCAAGTAAGGGAAAGTGATGGGGGGTAGGATGCTGTAGGTTAGATGTTTAACAACCTGTTAAAATGCAAGAAAATGCATCTAATTTATTAAAAATTTCTGGGAGAGGACGCCTAGCTGGCCCGCTTTCTATTTACGTTCTGGCACCGATCAGTTTACAAATTACGCCCTGGATATAACTGAGTGAGCTTTGGTTTGGTTTGGTGGTAGCTGAGAGTCATTCAATCTGATAAACTTGATAGGAACAGGAAAATGGGGGCGGGGGGGGGGGGGGAAGAAAAATGCTGTGGAAATAAATGTAACTTTTTTAAAATATATTTGTTGGCGTTTTGTTTTTCTTTTGTTTTATTGACACTGTACAGTTAAACAGCACTGCAAAAAAAAAAAACAAAATGTCCCACAATGCTTTGGTTTATTTTGGTGCACAACTTATGGACATTGTAAAAATGTTTGACTTTTCATGAAAAAAAGCCAAAAATGCTCTTTTTTAAAGAATTTTTTGTCTTCAGGTAGATCGTTTTCATGTGTGCTTGCACTTTTTTAAGGTGTTTTTGTGCTTGGATAAACCCATAAATAGATTTGTTTTTCCACTCACCTTCTTTTGTAAAATATGTTGGTGTTTGCGTCCAGTAGAGAGACCTTTCACATCAGCACTTTTTTTTAGTGGGGGGAAGTTTCAAAATTGCCCCAGAGGTAAGTTTGTCTAAGCTGTACTTTCCTGTACTACAAACTTCCAGCAAATAAAAGTACAGCTTAGAGCTTTAATTTCGAAGTGGTATTCTAAAGATAGTATCTCACTGAGCTGTGATGTGTAGGGACTAGTCGGGCACATAAACCTGTGATAAGTTATTCATTGAAAGACACTGGGGGTTTATTGAAAGTGTGTTTATTTAGTTACATAAAACTAAAGCTCTAGAGCCCTAGAATCATAGAAGCTAAATTGAGAAGGGTTCCAGGTGCCTGCAACAACTTTGTGACTAATTTGAGATAATGTTTATCTTGCAAATTTTTAGAACATGTTTAGAATTCCATGACACAAGAGCAAAGCCCTGTACACACAGAAAACAACACGTGAATGAAATATTGTGGAAACTCCCTTGCAGATGCTATTCATACACAGTGAGGGACTAGCTTAAGGTTATTAAAAATGTATATTTGTGCATAGCTTTGTGAATGACCTTGGCTTGAAGAAACTAGAGTTTAAAGGGAATTATATTAATGAGCTAATGGCTAATTCGAATGTGGTCAAGACTGAAATAGCTACTTCCCTAAAACGACTCTAATCTCAAAAATTTCAAAGTGGTTTTATGCTAAAGCAACTTTAGACACCTTTACATTACTGTCAGTTTCGCATGGTTAAGATCCCTAAGCAGGACTGGAAGTGCTACTGCCAGCTGCCTCTTAGTCCCTCAATACTTCGCAATTTGACATTCGCGGACTCACTCTTTCGCTGGCTTTCAATTTGATTGTGCACGACACAATTGTCAACTTATTACTCACGTGATTGGGATGGCACGGGATAAAAAGTTAATGGAAGCAGATGGGAACGGAAACCAACCAATAGGACAAAAACAAACAAAAAATACTTTGGATAGGCGCTGCCATTTTGTAGTTTTCTTTCAATAAGCCTATACTGTAATGCAAGTCAAAAGAACTACACGGCCCAGAAGTCAACAGTGCTTCCAGCCGATGCTTTCTGCCAAAATTCAAAGAACAGCAGTGGATGGAGCAAACACTAGTGGAGAAACTGACGCAGTAAGAATTGTTTTGCAACAGAAAGTCAGAAGTAGCAATCTATTAAAGTCACAGAACTGGCAGGAAAGTCGCAAATAATCCTGAAGCTGAACTCAACCTTCAAGTTGTAGAAGTAGCTTCACTGGTGAGTACCCATTTAAATTTTGCAGTACTGTACATGTTGTTAAAATTACGTATAGATTGAAGAGCTCGGAACATTGTTAAGAACATTGCAAGAGTGTGAGAAGGGTTTATAAAGCCTAAAAATAAATACAATGTCCTTACTTGGCGGATTTTCACCTCTCGTGGGGGTCTCTGGAACGTAACCCCTGCGGTAAGTGAGCGACTACTGTAATGTGAAACTGATAGCCATGTAAAAAGCACTTACCTGTACTTGAAAACAATGACATAAAATGACAGATGAACTTTTAAAATGACATTTTAAAAGTTGGAGTTGTTTTAAGAGTGCAGCAATACCTTTTGGTGACGATTTCCTCCTTCACTAGCAACTCCTACTGGAGACCCGGTAGTTAATGACTCAAACTGGTTTAGTGTAGTTACTTATTTTTACATCTAACACCTGTGAATAGCACAGCTCAGGTTTAATTCCATCACTTGGCTCTCAGCGGGCCGTCTGGAATCTGGTTCCTCTCGTTCTCTTTTGCCTGCCATACCCCATTTTTGTTTATTCCTTGATATTTTCCATGTTGTCCTTTTTTTTGTCTATATTGCTGTCTTTACCTTGACCTGGTTACTTTTCACGCAGCATTTTGCTCAATGATGGTGAGATTTTGTGCACTTTCTGACTTTTCGAGAGTGACACAAACATGTAGGCTTCAAAGTGACTCAGCGGTTCCTGAACACATCCGAAGGAAGAGTACAGCTTGTACTATTTCTGGTACACCTTTACCATCTTTGTTCTTCAACCTCCTGGACGCCGTTAGTTTATTGATTATCTGTCATGAGAAAGCCAGAGGTGACTCCGTTAGGAGGAAAGATGGAGGGAAGTAGTTTGTTGAAACAAAAGGAGAGACAAAGGAGTCAAAGGGAGCAAAGTGAAGTGTTCAACCCTGCTGTCTGCTTCGATTCACATGTTTTCATTCTACTGAACGGAGCAGGCCTCAGGAGTGACAGCAGAGATGTGTAATGTTTGATCTGATCACAGGAATTACACCAGAGGGAGATCTGCGCTGACATGCATGAAATATGTTGTGACATGAATAACATTTAAATATGATATTTAATAATTACAACCAACACTTTGACAAGACTGTTTGTTTGGATCTGTCCCTCTTGTTGACGACTGAGAAAAACGTCTAGCCCTTCAGCCTTCGGCCCTGAACAGAAAAAAAAAAAAAAAATGAAAAAATACAAATTTATTGATGTAATCAAAAATATATGACAGAAATGTCCATCACAAGTTCTCTGAGCTTGAAGCAACAGTTCAGATCTTTTGCACTGCGGTTCTGTGGAAAGATTGTGTGTAGTTAGACTTTTGAAAAGCCTGAGTTTGAACAAAAAGTGTACGGTATTTGTGACCGTGCTGACAGTTTGACAAGAATTACAGGTAAGTGGACTGGCGCCACCTCAAAGCAACTCCAATTTCAAAAAAAAAAAAAAAATTAAGATGTTCAGATGGACATCATTTTTAACTTTTACACGTTTAATTTTGCATTACACAGCTATCTTGTTAGAAATACTGTATTGTAGTATACTGTGCATGGAAGGGCTAGAGCTAGCTGCTGCTGCTATTTGTCCTTGTCAAACCACAGAGTTCAACGTAAATAACTATATATTGCACAGCTGATGGCGTTGTAAAGACTTTAAATATTGTTTTCATGAAATGCTTAGAAAAGTTGATTATGCAGTTTTAAAACAGCCTACTTTGGTTTTGGTTTCATTTAATTGAGCTATTAGCTTGTTAGCCTGGTCATGATGAAACTGAACAGCTAAAGTTGTTCAAAGAGCTATCTACAAGTGGTAAAGTAATAATTGCTTCGAGGCTCGTTTGCATAGAGGGAGATCATAAAAATAAAACCGCAGTGGAAATGCTTCAAACCTGCGTTCTTTCTAACTGCCAGCAACAACACCCATACTCATTAAATTAGGAATAATTGTATACAATTCTGAGAGAAAACCAATAAACCAATGCAATGTAAATGTTCTGACAGCTTGATGTTTGGTTTGTCAAATATAACTTCATTTAAAGTAAATTTTCATCAGTTAGGTACGTTTTAGAGAAAGACTCCATTGCTACTGAAAATTTGTGACCATTTTACCATGAAATTTTGTAGTTTCAGTGAAACTGGCCTTTTGGTTTTAAGAAAGCAAAAAGTCCATGGTAAAAATGTCAAGCTCAGTGCTTCAAGAACAAACCAGCTGGTGGCACAAAGCTGGCTACTACATTCATTTCTTACTGTCGATGCATTCAAAAGACAATAAAACCATCCATACATCCATTATCTGCTTTGGGCATAATGACTTATTCCTCCATTTAACTCTCTTCTGTGAATGTCAACAGTAATACAATTTTTAAATGTAGCATCAAACTATCATTTCACTTTAGTTTGTTGGCAAACTGTGGTACAAACAACACAAGTGGTATTCCTCTGACAGTACCCAGAAATATGGCACCAACTCAACAAGTTAAATAACAAGCTAATTAACTATCCTAATCAAAACAATGTTGTAAAGCCTAAAAAGCAAAAGTGGACAAAAATAAATTAATTGCAGTGAAGAAGATTTTGAGAATCTTGTGGAAACCGGTGTGAATCATAATTAACCAATGTGTCTGTAGCAACTGAAGCACCGCCTACAAAGTCTCTGTTGGAACTGCTTGTAACAAAAAGTGAAGAAATGTGTTGTAAATTATCTCAAATCTGTTCTGAGAATGAGAAACAGTAGGCCATAGTGTGTGCTGTGATGGTCTGAGCCATGAATGTAAGGAACCATAACATAATAAACTGGTCTTCAACCAAGACCTGTGATTTGGCCAGTTCATTCATTTTTGTCAAATATAAATTTAAGCTTGTACTTCTTATCCCTTGTCAAAACGGGGGGTACTTGGAAGAAAGTATGGTGGTATTAGTATTTTCTGATGTAGTACTCATTGAGAGTTTTAGAACCATTGCTGTGTATCTTTGATGTCTCATTTTGTTTACCACAACAATGTATTTAAGTCTGACTTTTCCAGAACTGTGACTCATCCCTGTTGGCATTTACACTGAGGCACAAACTGTGAAAAACAAATTAATAAAAGACAAAAAAAATGTACTGATTTGGTATCTACACACCTTGCATATTTCTGTAACAACAAATAAGTGGCTACATTCTGGTGAACTAATTGCAATTCTTTTGTTGCTATTTAGTCCCAGAATCTCTCATCAGTGTCTCAATTTAATCCCATTTCATTCTCTTTCTTTGCTCCATTCAGTTAGTTTGATTTCATATGTCACCAAACCCTCCCAAAGTTGTCTTCACTGTCTGATTCAAGGAAACTTTATTGAGAAGGTTCAAAATAACTATGATGACTTTGTGACTGTTTTGAGAGTAAAATGTCACATGAATTTTTTAAAATCTGTTCAAAGTTCCAGCAACTCGAGAGTGAAGCCAAACATCTCACACAAGGAACTTGAGAACCCTCTGGACTAGGATTTTAAAATACTTAGTGTAAATGCTGTATAGTGGATTTCAAGCAAAGTTTCACAGTGAGTTGTTGATTTTTTAGTGTACTGTAGTCCCTCACCTATCATGGGGGTTACGTTTCGGATGTCCCAGAGATAGGTGGAAATCCACAAAGTAGGGACATTATATTTATTTTAGTATTTATATATTTTAAGACTTTATAAACCCTTCCCACACTCTTGCAATGTTCTTAACAATGTTCTAAATTCTCTAAACGCTCTAAAAGAACACAGCGAAAAAGAGCAGACAGACTGATGCTACTGTTCCTGAGCCAGTTGGACTGGGGGCAGACTGGTCAGGAGCACCGGGACATTTCCCCATGGTCTGGCCTGCTCAATGATTGCAGAGTGGGACTAAAGTCTCGGTTTGGGCCATGCTTTATTATTTTAAACAAACAATCCATGCCACACACTCTGGTATCTGCCTCACTTAAACTCCCACAGCAGCAATGGGGAAAGATAGACCCCACCCCCTCCTTTCTTTTTCTGAGTCTGTCTGTGACAGCGTAACAGAGACATACAACAGGTTGTGTCCACCTGTTGTGTGGCTCTGCTCTGCGGTGACATACAGACTCAGCAAAAGACAGGAGGGGGCCCCTCGACAATTATGAGCAGGCCAGGCCACCGGGAAATGTGCCGGTGCTGGCCACTCCTCCCACAATGCACAATGCTCTGGTTGGTTACCTTCCATCAATCAGCCAATTGTGTGTTGTTTACAATCTTACGCTGAAAACCCACAAAAGAATGAGTCCGCAAAAGTTGAACTACAAAGTATCGAGGGACTACTGTATTGGTTAATCCACTATCATGATGATTTCTAAAGGGAAATTTGGAGCACAGTTATTTCTAGTTTATTCATACACAAACTACAGGTTCAAAGAGGTAAATGCAACACTTTATTGAAATGATTCGTCAGAACAAGTAATAATGGAAGACCAGCCCAGGTTTTTAACTGTAAATTGTGTTTTCTTAGCAGTTGTACTGTTTGTTGCAACAGAATTAAAATCTTCTTACAGCGATGAACTTTTATTTACAGTATCTTTGCTTTCAGGTTAATGGGAATAAATATGTAGAAACAAACAAATGAGCCACAAACTGAGTCAGGTGTATCACATCTGAAGCAGTGTTTTTAAAGCAGCGTCTTGAGCAGTATTCAGCTCAGTACAGTACAGAAACACCCTTTACCATTCCACAGAGTATCAACACACACACTTTTTTTTTTTCAGTAACGCACATGCTCACCAGCATGTAGAGTTCACAGGTTTACATACGCTCAGCCCCTCCTGTTACACACAAACCCCTTCATGTATCACCCTACTGACCAAGGGATCTGTTGCACCAGAATCTTCAGGGCTTGGACTAAAAATTTCCATCACAATTTGTTCCTGTGTCTCTTCTTGGCTCACCAGATGTCTTCCTGGATGATCCTGGAGCAAATCTGCATTTCTATCAAAAGTGGCCTTCTCCAGGTGTGTTCCTTTTTGCCAGCCTGCACCAGCACTGATAAGATATAATGAATGATTATGGCTGGGAGTTTGTGTGTGTTTGTTAGTTAATGACTGTGTCTTCCACAGTGTGTAGGTCCATATCCCAGTGATTCCTTTAATAGAGAAATGGGGCAAAGAATCAGTCGGAGAAGATTGAAGAGCTTCATTTTTGTTGTTTACAGCTAGGTGACATCATGAAGACGTGAGAAAAATCAGTTCAACTCATTTACTCATTCACTCCAGAAGTTCGAGGGCATGTGTGGAGGTGTATGCACGTGTTTTGGAGGGAGGGAGAAGAGGGGTCAGGATGCCTCATCAATTAAGGCCTCGGGAATGAATGCATGTCTGCTTGACGTCTCCGGTCACTGGTGCTGGTAAATGGGTTGGACGTACTCTGGGGGGAAGTAGCCTACGCGTCCTTGGCAACGACCCCTCCAACGTAGCGAATCAGAGCAGTCAATGAGTTCGATGACATCACCGCGCAGGAAGCGCAGCTGGGAAGGGTGTTGGGGGGTGAAGTCGAAGAGAGCGTGGGCGTGGTGGGGACGCTGGGTGGGGAGACAGAAGAGGAGAAGGAATAAAAGAGTTAATGGTAAAGAAACACAAAACTTTTTGAGACAACCTGTATAAAACACCATCACATACAATGGTCTTCAGCTATTTTCGAACACATAAACACACTTACAGTAGATTTCTTTGAAAACATTTGCAGGACCAATGCAATACTGGGAGAAGTTTATCTTTCTGCAGTAAAACGCTGTGGCAATAGTCGAAGTGAAGTTCAACTTATATAAAGAGATACAAACTGACAGAATTGAAAATAAAAAAGTTTATTACTGCAATTTTCATGCACATGGCAGACATGCTTGATTTGAAGGTTAGGGATGGTCAGGATCGTTTGACTTGTAGAGTGGGAATTCTGACTTTGTGTGGGTTTCTGTTGATTTCTCTGACTTGTAACACCAAACTTCTGACTTCTGAATATAAATGGAACGAACCCTTAAAGAAAGATAATTAGCTGAATGTACTCCAATAACAGAAGGCATAAACATGCTACTTTTTTTAGTTACGTTTTTGATTGTGTAGCTTTTTGAGCTAAGCTACCTTCCTTTTAATCCCTTTACCCCAGTGAGGTATATTTTTTTTCTTTAAGATGTTTGAGATGTTTGCTTGTTTGTACTTGGATATTTTTACTTCTTGTTGGTATTATCTCTTACATCTCTCCATCTACTATTGCTTATCCAAAGTTGGTTCGCAGAGGCAAAAGGTCCAGGAGAGAAACCCGGACCACCCTCTCTCCCCAGTGACACTCTCCAACTTCTCCTGGAGGACCCAGCAACATTTCCAGGCAAGAGAAAATTAATAATCTCCCCAGCAGGTTCTGGGTCTGGCCTGGGGCCTCTTACCAGTGGAACATGCCTGGATAACCTCAGAAGGATGGCACCCAGGAGGCATCCTAATCAGATGCCTTAACCACCTCCACAGACTCCTTTTGATGCAAAGGAGCAGGGATCTTGGATCTTTGTTTCAGTCATGAACCAAACATTATCATAGGTGAATGTAGACGAACATGGACCACTTAAATCAAGAGCTTTGCATTTCAACTCTTTCTTCACCAAAACCAACCAAAGCAACAACGTCATTACTGAGAACGAGGCCCCGGTGCATTGATCCATGTCCGGATCCATCCTACTATCACTCATGAACAAGACATACTGAAACTCTTCCACCTGAGGAAAAGACACTCGCCCCCATTCTACCATTATATTTTAAACCTTGTTTTTCATAAGTTTCACTCAAAGGGTTTGTAAAGGGAAAAGGTATGGTTGAATAAATTGTAAAAGTCTGAATTGTCAATACAGATGCTTTTTTTTTTTTCATCTTTGGAGAGATATTTTTAATTCAACAGCCACCATCCAGAGGGGAGTTTTTTTTAATGGTAATTCTATTTCTTCAAAGTATTTGCAGTGTTTTTTAAAAACTTGTATTCTAGTATCAAAATAAAGCTTAACTATGGCAAGACTGTGTGCTCCAAAAAGCCAAATTGTTTTTTTTTTTTTTTGGTTCACATTCAGGCAGAAGAGCAGCCAGGACTTTTTCCACATAGTAAACATTGTACTGTTTGTGTCTACACAGTGCAAATATACTTTATTTATTCTTATCATTAAAGTTGTATTTGTCCAGTTTTGAGTCAGTGGAACTGTGGTTTCATCAAGTGGGAGCCCGAAAAAGAGCAGCAAAAACAGAAAACAAGTCCACTTTGGGATGGTTTGTAATGAATTAAACATCAGGTTACTTCACGGAGCGTGAAAGTCACTATAAAAGCAGAAGTGAACCTTGAAGATGTAAGAGTGACAGAAAGAAAGATGGAAAGGTGTTTGATCTGTTGAAGGCTGAACGTCTTGGAGCAGAAACGGAGAACAATACGTGTGTAAACCTTGAGAAAATAATAACAGTAAGATGCGTTTGCTGCTCCGATGTGGGACATCTTCAGTTCTGGGCTCAGACGCTGTGCTTTCTCTGTCTCCCCATGTTTTTTCTTTAAGCTCAACAGAAGTACAGGTAATGCTTTTCTTCTTCCCTTAAAGCTGGCCTCCTCTGATCTGTGTTGACTGGTGAAGTAAAAGCAGTTTAAGAGCAGCAGAATAAAATGCTATTTTAGGTGGGTGGGGGAATATCTTAGTATCTAACCCCTTAGCTGTCAGCTGCACTCCCGCAGAGGAAAGTGGATGTGGTTTCTAAGCTGAGAGACTGAAAGGAGCACTAATATTGCTTTTGCTGTGTTTGTGGAGGTATCAACACTGCAGTTTTGGATACTATCATTGCGGGGTATCTTAACATAGACCAAGGCCAAGATGGTGGCATGTAAGCTGATGCGGACAGACATGAACTAGCAAACAACTAAGGCAGTAAGTAGCATAAAAATATTCTTGAAAATCCACAAAACCCTTACAGTCTTACACCTGACTGCATCCAGATTTAGTCTAGACTTTCAGTTTGAGTGAGTTACACATTCAGTCATACTGGCTGGAAGTGATAGACCAGGAGGAAGTTGGTTTGTTTTATGTCAGTGTGTGCAGAAAGTCCCTAAATTCAGAATACATTGTTTTAAAAAGTAACTTGTTACCACTTCAGTCAGAATGTTAAACAGTAATCTCCAAAGTCTAAATGGGGCGAATGAACTAGCTGTCACTTTGTACTGTTGAAAGAGTTGTATTTTGGTCATGCTTCATTGGTTTGTGGCTGATAGGCTACGTATCTCAATACACTGTCAATGGTTGGGCAAAACCAAATCAATTCAGCCTTTAGTTACCCAGATGTGCTTTACTTTTTCAGCAAATTTCACTTTCTACTTTCTAAACTGAAATATGAAAAAATATTTTCTTTCTAGAATATTACGTATTCTACATGATCCAAGTGAAGCATGTCAGTCTCTTGTCTTTGACAAGAAGACAGGAGACAAAACTGGAAGCGACAGAGCTGAAGATGTTGAGGTTCTCCTTAGGAGTGACAAGGATGCATAAGATTAGGAATGACATCATCAGAGGTACAGCACATGTTGAACAACTGGGAGATCACTTCAACACTTTCTCTCCTCAAGGGCAGACGTCTCCTCTCGGTCTCCGCTTTGCTTTTGCTTTGTCTTGTCTGTGAAACTGTCTGAGAGCCTCT
>JARVGS010000472.1:13646486-13658586 GCA_031762315.1 Hypsolebias antenori | reverse complement strand
TTTTTTTTTTCAGTTTTCTTCTGTGTATAAAATTGTCATTGTTTTTTTATATGAAATGAATGAATAAATAAATAAAATAAATAAATAAAATAAATGTTCAAAACAACAAGGTCCAAGAACAAGCAGCTGTAATGAACGTCCTCTGTAGGGTAACTGCTCTCAGCCTTTTAGAGACATGGTCTGCAGTGCTGACATCTGCGGGAGCTCAGAGCAGAGCCGCTGCTGCTCTATATCAAAGAGGAGGAGCTGTAGTGGTTCAGGTATTTGATTAGGGGGCCTCCTGGGCACCTCCCTATGAGAAGACTTGAAGACATACCCAGTTCTCAGTTGTGGGATTTTATTCTGGGGACACTTTGGGATCATCCAAGAGTGATGCTATAGGATGAAAGATACCAAAGTTTTTCTTCCTAGACCTGTAGCCTTTGAGCGCCAACCTTGGATATGAGAAAGAAAATGGATGGATGGTTAGATGAATGGATGCTAGTGTTTACTTTTCTTTTTCTTACTTTACTTAGTTATATTCTAAAAATATAGATGTTAGGCTAACTAGTGTTTCTAAATTGTCCCTAGGTTTGAGTAAGTAGTTTATCTTTATGTAGTCCTGTGATGGACGGGGTGTACCTCGCCTCTCACACAGTGACTGCTGGGGATAAGAACCCCATAGATACTTTTTTTTTTTTTTTTAAACAAGCATGCATTTGTGCATTAGTCTTCTGTTCTTGTGTCCTTTTAACAATTGTTCTAACCCATATTCTCCCCTGAGGACCAATAAAGGTATAAACTGAACTGGCTCAAATATTTTATGAAGCTCCAGCACTCACCCAAAAATTCCAGCTGTTCATGCTGAAATTTCAATTATAATTATAATAAAATTACTGTAATTATAATAACATATTGTTACAGTTTGGCAATGATAATGTACTTCAAGAATTAGTGTGAATACTTGCACCTGCACTGCTTGCTGGAGTCTGAGTCACAGCTGCTCAAGTCGAGCTGCAGATATGGTCACATATTGCACCGAGCAGAGCTCAGAGTTGCTGCATTTCTCATAAAAGCATTGACCGCTCGAGCTCACTTAAATCTTTGCTGGATCGTTGAGTGTACTGTAAGTAGATCAGCAGTGATATACTGGTGCTGCTGGTCCCATTTGATTGAATGGGCCTGACTGCAGCACTGAACTTGATTGATAATACCTCAGCACTGGCACAAAGACCAAGAAAAGGAAACTTCAGAAAAAAAAAAAAGATATTTTCATTTTTTTCTCATCCATTTTCCCCTCTTTCTCCTTCATTTTCTCTTGAATTCTCTATTTTCTCTCTCCTCCCCCAAGCCCGAGGAACTGACGGATGTTTTGGAGATTAGTAACATTGTTTTCACCAGCATGTTTGTGCTGGAGATGGGCTTCATGCTGCTGGCTTTCGGTTTCTTCGGATACATCAGAAACCCTTACAACATCTTCGACAGCATCATCGTCATCATAAGGTAATATTCATCTACGTCGCTTAAAGTTTTAATTTCCGAAAGTTTATGAAAGATTTTAAATGAGCATGCCGTTTTAATGTCGAGACAAGTTAATGAAATCAGACTCTTTCCCTGATGTTTTTCTAAGACAAGCTTTGATTTCTGTCTTTCCCTCAGTGTGTGGGAGATAATTGGTCAAGCCGATGGTGGGCTGTCAGTCCTCCGCACATTTCGGCTGCTGCGGGTCTTGAAGCTTGTGCGCTTCCTGCCTGCCCTGAGGAGACAGCTGGTGGTGCTGATGAAGACCATGGACAACGTGGCCACGTTCTGCATGCTGCTGATGCTTTTCATCTTTACATTTAGGTGCAGACATTGGAAAAAAAAACTGTGTGTCTCTAATCACTTGTTTTTCTATAGACCTGATGAACTGTACAGTATTTAGAGATTTTATTGGGATATACTTCATCCAAGCTATAAATTGCTCTGAATGCTTTTCTTATTTTCAGTATTCTGGGCATGCATCTATTTGGATGTAAATTTGGTCTTCGAACGGAGAACGGAGATACCATCCCTGACCGTAAAAACTTTGACTCGTTACTCTGGGCCATCGTCACTGTATTCCAGGTGAGTTGTTGTTGTTCTTAGTAAGAGTAGGTCCCCGTATGCCTGACAATGTTTTACTTTGCTTTCTTATCTAAAATTGACTCTTCATCCAAATTTATTCACATCACATCATCCATGTTGTTCAGAATTGGTGATTTGTCATATTCATTCAACCTTTATTCATACAGGTTGCTCCCATTGAGCCTCAGGGACTCATTTACGAGAGACTTGGTTTTAACAAAGACAACATAACTACTCCTACATCTATTGTTCAGTTCTGTTACAATCAAACTGACTTTTAGCACAAATTACATTAGTTTGGCCTAATGAGATGAATTTAGTTTAGCATTAAAAACTGTTGTTAATTATTTATAACTTTTCCACAGCTCTGTGTCATATCATTTTTAGAGGGGTTCAGTGGAAAGGACATTAACACTTATTACCTTGTCTTTTGTAGATATCTCTTTGAATGACCTTAAATTGAATATTATGGTGAAATTCAGACCAGATTAACAATATAACAGTCTAAATGTGGCCAAGACCAAAGTGGGTAGCTTGAAATCTTGAACCAATTCTAGTCACAAAAGTTTCATAGCTGTACACATTTTTTTCCAGCTGTTTAAATAGAACTTTATGGTTATTTCCAGACCAGACATGGGCGATATATGGCCCAAGGACCAAAAGTGGCCCTTGGACAATTGCCATCCAGCCCTAAATACACTTTAAGTTTTAAATAAGTTGACTGAAATCAGCATTTCGTCAATGAAACTTAAAGAAAATTGAATTAAACACCTTGGACAAGTTCATCAAAAACATTTGGAGTAAGATAGGCTAAAACTTTTGTCAAAGTCTAAGGAAGAAGCGGGTAAAAGTAATGGATGGATGGATGATTGTGTTTCAAGAACTACAAAGTAGACAGGACCTTATAGAATCCAAAAAGCAAACATTTATTTTTTTGTGGTGGTTTCATAATTAGGCAAAAATATATATTGTCAGAAGAACCAGTTTACAAAAAGTATGTCTTATATTCCTAAAGAGTATTAGGGAGACACATTATTTTAACAAGCACATTAACTAGAAAAAGCAAAAGCCTGAAGAAAAGTCTTTAATGTTATCTGCCTGAAAGAAAATGTATGTTCTTTGCGGCCCTTCAGTTGTTTTAAATATCTTGATTTCGCCTCAAGAAAAAAAAAATAAATAAAAAAATAAATAAAGTTGCCCATCCAGTTCCTGACTGAAAATCACAGTTTTCCATATTAACTGTGCAGCACATATCTGGCAGCATTTTAACAATTTGCGGAATTGTGTTTGCATTTACAGCTAACAAATTCTGAAGAAAGTTATTTTGAAAAAACAACAATCCTCTTAATTTTTGGCCCCACTCAGATTACTTGTTAGCAAGTCAAACTGGTCAAAACTAAACTTTATTTATTCAAATTGTTCAAGGTGTTATCTACAACAGGTGAAATACTTAGTGTGTATAACTTTCCACAAAACCTAACTCCCCCAAAAATATATCTTGCTGAGTCTTCTGGTAGGTTTTTAAGTGTTTAACAAACCAGTGAGGCATATTTGTTGCTGGTTTTCCTTTAAATTATAGTCTCAAACATGCTGCAAGTCTTATTAAGTCTTATAAAACTGTAAATATGATACATAAAGTAGCCCAGCTTGCAGTGGACACATGCATCAAATACATTTGTTGATGTGTGTGGATTTGCATTTTTATCCCATTAACTTTGTATTTTGTGCACCAAATGTGAACAGCAACATAACGTGTCCTTCTGCTTCGGTGTTTGTGTTAAGAAACACAAGATCGTGCCTAACTGCACCCAGCATCTCTCTTTAACTTTGATTTCTATATTTTGCTCTCTTTACCCAGTGGAGATATTGTTCAATTGTTCCAGATAAGTTTATTTTCACACTCTCTACTGGATGTGTCAGCAAGAGAGGTAGAACGCAGGACTCTCTTTGGTGCTGAAGAAGCATTTTTATCCAGAACTGTATTGCAAAGAAGTTCCACTTGCTGTGGAATTTTACTGAACTTGTTTCAGGGCAAATGACCAAAATACACACAGAACCGAGCAGGTGTGTGTGTGTGTGATGGTTTCCTTGCTTGTGTTTAATGAGCCGGCAGCGTTCAGGAGGACAGTGCAGCTTTCAGTTCTTCCATCAATAACATTTATCTACACAAACGTTCACATTTGTCAACTTCTGATCCAATAGTGTATTTGTAAATTAAAGTTTTGTGGGAGTTTAAGCAGCTAATTGTGTGTTTTTTAATGTATAATTGATTTTTGCCTAACATATTGGTTTTTAATGTGTTTTTCCCCTCTGCCTCATCACTAATGTGGGTGTTTACTCAACTGTTTGCATTTTAGTTATGTATTTCTACTCATGTCCTTCCATCCTCTTCTGTTTGTGCCTTTGTCCATCTCCTCTGCATGCTTAAATCTGTGTTGTTATCTTCAGATTCTGACCCAGGAGGACTGGAACGTGGTGTTGTACAACGGCATGGCTTCTACCTCTCCATGGGCGTCACTCTACTTTGTTGCTCTCATGACCTTTGGCAATTATGTGCTCTTCAATTTATTGGTTGCCATCCTGGTTGAAGGCTTTCAGGCTGAGGTGAGATTGAGCATTTTGTGGGATTTTGAGTGCACCTTCAGACCAAACTTGATATGGTTCTACGCTTGGTATAATTTTCCAGCATTAAACGAGAAAGCTTTAAGTGAAATGTGTGCACAGAGACTTCATTCTTTATTAGGTTGTCACTTTAAGAAGGAAACTGAAGTCGGAGATGCAGCGAGCTGATTTAAGAGCTCAGTTTTTCTTATGTTTTAGAGTTAACTTGAGGCAGGATGGCTGCTACACCAAAGTGACCTTGACAATCATCAAAATGGTTACAATTGAGTCCGTTGTACAGATATTGAGATAAAGTTTGGTGTGGTAGCAGCTGAGATCTACATCTAGTTTATACTCTGAAAGTTAACTGCTTTATTTTTTTTTCAATAGTGGCTGAATTTCCACTTCATTTCTTTCCAGTCCTTGTTCCTGAGCATGACAGCATGTTGCACTTATAAAAAATATGACATTAAACTAGTGGAGGGCGAAATAAGATGTCAGGACTTAGATACATTTGCCTCCAGCATATAAACAGTGGGCAGCACGGTGGTGCAACTGGTAGAGCTGCTGCCTCTCAGCGTGCAGGTCCCTGGTTCAAGTCCGGGGGCCCCTTTGGGTGGAGCTCGCATGTTCTCTCTGTGCATGTGTGGGTTTTCTCCGGGTACTCCGGTTTCTTCCCACAGACCAAGGCTGATTGGTAATGCTAAATTGTCTCTAGGTGTGAGTGAGAGAGTGAATGGTTGTTTGACTCGTTTGTCTCTATGTGTCTCTGTGATGGACTCGAGATCTATCCAGGTGTCCCCCGCCCCTTGCACAGTGATTGCTGGACATGAGCACCAGTGACCCCATGACCCAAAAAGGAAGAAGTGGGTAAAAGATGGATGGATGGATATAAACAGTGTAAAAGACACATTTAAAAAAAAAACAGGATAACAAAAAATTCCAACACATGACCCAGCACTGACAGATGTTTCATCCTTCAGTTGAGCATCATATGTCTCTGGGACTCACGTTGTTGGCGCTAAAGCATTTTTTTGAGTCATACTTTGATATATTTATTTTTAATTCAACCAAAAGGGTAAACTGTTTTTGTAACAGGCAGCTAGTAAATTGTCTAAAACTTTTATTTAAAACCAGTTCTTGGATAAATTATTGCATGCTAACACAACCCCAGTTCATCCTTAGCTGTCTGATTCCTGTATCATTCATAAGTTAGAGTTAGCTGAACAAACAACTAAAATATTCCTTTAAAAATGGTCAAGTACTGGATGGAAAATGTGTAAAAACAGCCAGGACTACATTGAAATACTAAAAGAAAATCTGACTTTTTAAAAGCAACATAACATAAATGACGTGTGACTGTTGCACTGTACTGGATGCAGTCACTTATATTGGTGAAGACGTACAGAAGCTCAACAATGAACAAAGTTTTTGTTTTGTTTTTTTGCAAAAACAGCACTGAGTAAATGCATAGAAGCTACATTTTCAAAAGTTTTAACTGAGGCAGGGTTGGTATGAACACAGAACAAGAAACTGTATTATATGTGTGCATTGTAGGGCGATGCCAATCGGTCAGAATCAGACGACGAAAAGAAATCTGACAATTTTGACGAGGATGAAAAGGTCGAACAGTTCAGAGACACCGGTAGGTGAAATGAAGAGCACATTCAGTTTATTCACTGTTTTCTTGCTCATTTCTAAACATGCCTTTATTTCTGTGCCGTAGAGCTAAAAATGTACTCTCTGATGCTAACGGCTAACGGTCACATTGACCCCCACGGCACCGTGGCTCCTCCAATTATAATGCGCACCGCAGCCACACCCATGCCCACGCCTAAAAGCTCTCTGGGCCCCGAGTCCATTTTAGAGGAGGAACTTTTGTACGGAGAGGGGATATCTCAACAGAGTGAAGGTGGACTGGGCTTCAGTGAGGCTGGAGTTGACCATGTGAGCTCTCGCCGTGGAAGCTCGACATCCATAGACCCCTCAGCCTACGACCAGCGATCTTTAGTGAGTTATCTTATTGGTTTCACTACAAATTTGTAAATAATAATCAAAATGTACATTTTCAAGCAAGCAATTATTGCCTGCCATAAGGCAGGCGATAATGTAATACTTTGTGTGTAGGTATGTATGTTTTTATGGCTGTCTGTTGGAAAAATATCAATCATCAGATGCGCATTTACAACGGATTAACTTTTGGAATTAACTCAAAGTACAATGGCCACCGCAGCAAACTGACAGTAGCAAACACAGAAATCACTATGATTCAGTAAAGTTTACAAAAAACGTTTGATTTGGTAGTAGCTGGGAGTCATCCGCAACACGTATTCTGAGCAATTTCAGCTTGTGCATGAGCACTGTTTAAAACTTTTAGTTGAAATGTGACAGGCACTGTGCATTCCTTGAAAAAATGCTATTTTTGTTTAACTATATCACTTTCTCATCTTTAGTGACATCCATCTTTAATGTAAAGTTTTTATATGGCATTAGGAGTACAGTAGTCCTTCATTTACTGTGGGGTATCCATACCATGAAGCCCCACAATAAGTGAAACACCACAAAGTAGGAATAGTAAGTAGTACCGGTAAGTAGTAGTTTTAGTATATGTAAAAGAGAGAGAGAGAGAGATCAGCTGATCAGCTGCATGAAGAAGCTTATCCCACAGCTGTGGGCTGCACACAGTTGTTAAATACGTTAAAATAATTTACTTTAAATAAGTATTCTATGCCGGTTGTGCGCCTCATCCATCAATCAGCCAATTGTGTGTCATGTCTAATTTTATTTTGAAAAACTGCGATAGAGCGAGTCCAAGAAAAACTAATTGCAGAGTAGCGATGTACAACTGTAATTATTTTTACATAATCTAAATTTATGTTGTCTAAAATTCAATACATCAAGAACACACGCCATGTTTTAAAGCAACAAATTAAGGGGGAAAACATCAACATCGTGAGTTATAAAAGCGTGAAGCACCATTCTTTATTTGACGGCCTGGTTTTTCTTGTTCTTGTGACGTCTGTCTGGAGCGTTTATGTCCATGATTCTGCTGGTTTTGGTTGAATCAACATCAAATGACTTAAAATAACTTATGTTTATTCAGTTCTTTTATTTGAAATATCCATTATGTCTTCCAGAGAGTGTTTCATTAAAGCCCCGTGATATGAAGTCCATCTTCAGCGTGTTTAATGTTTGCTCAACACAGAAGAAAGATAAAATATCTGTTCATAGATGTAAAGTGTCCGAAAACTGTGAATGACTTAAACAAAGGTCCTCTCTTAGAGTCAAAATGTTGATCAATGCTATTAAAAGATGGTTGTTTGTTAAGATAATGTTTGGTCTAAAGTGTAATCTTGTTTGCTACGATGGCCACAGAGTTAGCAACAACAATATAAGTTGTATGTTTTTTTTTATTATATTTTATTTGAGAGGTAAATCCAGATTAATAAATAGTCTGGACCATGTGAATCTGTAATTCTAATTGTCTGAAATAACTTCTCTCAAGGTGTAAATCTTCTGTGTTGAGTCCCACCCACAACATAATCAGTCCCAAAACCTCTAGATTCAGTTCATATTTTTTACGTTATGTGATTTAGATGTGATTCTGTTTAATTTCTGCTCCACAGGGTCTCTCGAGTCCGGGCCGGCGTTCTCCTCTTGCCCTCCGTGGCTCAGGCAGCTCATGGGGGAGCCGCCGCTCCAGCTGGAACAGCCTGGGAAGAGCACCGAGCCTGAAAAGGCGAGACACCAGCGGCGAGAGGGAGAGTCTACTATCAGGGGAAGGTGGAGAGGAGGAGGAGGAGGACGGCCAGGATGAGAACGAGGAGGCTGGGGTCAACAACAGACTGAAGCCCGGGTGTGTGGAGCTGCAGCCACCGCCTCCTCTCTGTCCCTCGATAATAACAGAGTATGGCGACTGCAATGGGAGGACTCAGACGTACGACCCAAACGTAAACGCCGACCTCAAAGATGACTTCTCGACAGAGGATGACTTAGACGATGACGTAAGTTATGAGTCAGAGCTTTCACAATGATTTTTCTGAACATTCCTACAGGTTCCTAATTGCTGCTCTTCTGACTTTTACAAATTCAGTTCTCGTTCGTATTAGGTGACTATTTTTAAAGTGATTTTTCAGATCTTTTTAAGTGACGGTTATTGTGAAAGTTATGAACACGTGGTGGTATCTTACCTGTTGTAGATAGCTCTTTGAATGGACCCAACTTAAAGAAAGAGTTGAATTTTGACCAGAGGAGCAAACTTGTAGTCTGAGGCCAAAACCAATATGAATTTCTGTCATCTTAAAACAACTCATTTAAAAAAATCTATAGTGATTCATGTACACACTCTTTTGTTACACCGCCATCACTTTTACATTAAACTGTTTTTTTACACTTTCTTTGCAAGCACAAGTAGCAGCAGCAGCTAGCTGTAGCACCATCCATGCAGCCTGGTGCAGTTCTGAAAGGAATATTGTAATTTTTCTGTCACATTTTACCAAAATGTATTGCACAAAGTCTGTAGGAAGACGTAAAAGGACAAGCACTCTATAGCATATGTGTCAAGCTCAAGGCCTGGGGGCCAAATGTGCCCCTCGTTGACATCTTATCTGGCCCCCAAGATGATATGTGAAACGTAAAATACTTCTATCTCTTGAAATTTTTCATTAATCTTTGATTATGATGTTGAAACATCAAATGAGACCAATCAAACTCTTGTTGAGGAACCTGTGATCAAGAAAAGACGTTGGGCATTTGATTTGAGTTAAAGTAGTTTCTGAAATCAGCCCTTAGTTTGAAAAAGGTTTTAATTTTGTGCCCTTTTGTAAGTGAGTTTGACACCCCTGCTCTATAGTAACACTTAAACCCGATGGTGAAGGGTTGATGAGCTTGGTTTATTAAAGAGTTCTAGAGTTTAATGTGAGGCCGTCATCAGACGCTTAAACTTTGCCTGAAATTCAACTTACAAGACAGTCATTCTAAAATCAGTAGGTCTGCCGCAGAATGAGTAAAACGGGTGTCGAAAAGATCTAATTAAAAGAGTGCAGAGCCTTCAGGGCCTTCCACGCCTCTAGAGAAGGCCTAATAATTTAACCCATCTGAATTTTTATATTTAAATTATTGTTTAATGCTTATTTATATAAAATATTTATTTTGGATGTATTTTTTCTTATTTTTGTTAATTTATCTTATCACGGTCAAGGTTTCTTTGATGTCATTCGCACCACATGTGGTGGTACATGAGGTGGAGCAAAACTATGTACACAAGGCCCCAGTTACACCCTATTGTAAAAGAAAAACAGTAGTAAGATCTAAGGTATGAACTAAGAAATATGCTAAACTAAGAATACACTAGGCACTAGTAGTACAAAAATAGTAATGCACCAAACAACAGCAGCACGAACATGAGTCTGTGTGAGCGGGTGAGTATGAATGAACACAGCAGCATGACATCAGCAGCACGGATAGTCAGCAGCATTATTTCTATGTAAGCGACTTTGCAGTTGAGCAAATAACATTTAAATTAATGAAAATATAGTTATCCGATCAGATTGTTTTAAATCTGCATATTCAGGCAGTGGTCAGTCTTGTAATCCTGAGGTTGTGGGTTCAAGCCTCAGGTTGCATAAGGAGGGGCATCCAGTGTAAAACATTTGCCAAATCTTTCATGAGAGTTTGCTCACTGTGGCAACCCCTGAAGAAGAGAGCAGCCGAAATAAACTTACTTTTAGGCAGAAACATGGTTGAAGGTTGTCTGTCACTGATTAGGACGTCACTGTCAGGAGAGAAGGCTAAGTTCAGTCAAAGACGGGATGAATTTGTATAATACAGTAATTGATGGGAAAATTAACTGATCACAATGTTTATAGAATGGGTGGGACCAAATTATGAGACTCTGAGTCTTTGGGTAGGAAGGCCCTGTAGGCATTTTTTTTTTTTTAACAACAGGTTTTCAATGCATTCAGTTTCAATCTGTAAATAAACAAATAAAAAAAGGTTAAACATCCCATGTGAGTTCACATGAATAATTTTAATATAATTTTTTGGTTCCATTACATGATGAAATCTTACAACAAAGAGTTCTGTGGGTTACTGTTAAATGTCCATGTGAATTATTTGAAATTACATGTTGTACGTGAACACACGGGGGGGTCCCACAATGCATGCTGGGTAGCTCTGAAGACCTTGCTTTAATATTCACGATGCACCACTAGGTTAAAGTTTAGACCAGGGTTGTCAAACCCTCTTACAAATGGGGGCCAAAAAAAAAAAAATCAAACAAAGGGCCAGTTTCAGAATCTACATTAACTCAAGTTTATTTATTTATTACCGTAAGTTTATTTGTTAGGGACTCACACACAATAACACAGACAAACTAAATAAAGCAGTAGTCCCATGCTTGTATCATGGTGCTTATAACGTGAGCTAATTTGCAGCACTTGTCCCTAGATGGGCGTTTATACACAGGCTATCTAAAATACTATTAAGAAGTGTTAGACACCCAACATCTTTTCTTGGTTGCAGGTTCCTCAACAAGAGTTTGATTGGTCTCATTTGACATTCTCTGTTGCAGTTTTGACATCATAATTAAAGATTAATGAAAAAAATTAAAGTAAAGAAGTATTTTACAGGGGGCCAGATAAGATGTCAACTAGGGCCACATTTGTAAATGTGTATATTATCAATAGTAATAACAATGTATGTTCTAAACTAGGGAAAAATGTTCTTATATTGTCAGAAAAATGACTCTTTTGTGTGTTTTTACACATTTAAACATTTACAATTGCACATGCGTGTGTTTATGTTATATATTTAATTAATGCGAGCTTAACCAAGAGCAACGATAACTCACTGCCTCCTCTCAGGCAGCTGCGCTGCCAACTGAGCCGCCCGGATGCTGAGTACTGACGTCATAACAAAGTGCTTTAAAGTGAAAGTACAGCTTTTAGTTTTTTAACAAATTACGTTATATAAAACTCTTCAAAACAAAATGAGGGTTCTTCAGTGTTAATCAGGAATTGGTGAAATTTCAAACATTACAATTATAAAAAAAAAGCATATTTTCTAAAGTTGTTACACAGACAATAAATTGAGGTTTTTACAACCTCTAAGCAGACATATTATGCGACCCCCTGTGCTCTCTAGTGCACCTCCCCATGGGGTCGGGCCCCCCCATGTAGACAATTAAAAAAATTAATTATTGTTGCAAGACCACAGCATATACCAACACATCTTAAAGAACTGAAACGACACGGTAAAAAAAGTATTGCTGGAAGTACGAAGTTCATTTTCTTAAAGGTACAGGCAGTCCCCGACTTACGAACGGGTTCCAGACCTAGGGACCGTTCGTACCTCGATTTTGCCGTAACTCGGAGCGCCGGCCACATGGCGGCCGTAACGTCTTTTTAAACACGTT
>JARVGS010000472.1:13126370-13136497 GCA_031762315.1 Hypsolebias antenori | reverse complement strand
TAGATAGATAGATAGATAGATAGATAGATAGATAGATAGATAGATAGATAGATAGATAGATAGATAGATAGATGATTTATCTATCCCTGGGGAGAAATATGAGAGTAAGTAAACAGCCCTCCATTATTCTTGAATACTGTATTTATAATACATGTATACAGCTCAGTCTAATCACATTCAGTACTACAGCTGCTCAGATTCACAGCACAGTAGTATTAGCATGGTTTTGTTTCATTGTGCCAACCAATATTGCAGTGTTGTACTTTTCAGAACTTTTCTCCCTACTCAGTGACTCTGGATGTCTGCCAGTCCCACCCCCACCATTCCTATCCAATACTGATTGTCCTTCATTTATTCAACATTGCATTAAAGCCACACTTTCAGCACCTAAATGGTTGAGCGAGCTCACTTCAGTGGTTTGTGCTTTCTGACGCTTCACTCTACTATAAACTTCGGAGTGGGATGAGCAATATCCCAATTAATCAGAATGGGAGGAGGGTAAAAAAAAAAAAAGAAAGAAACCATTGAGTCAAGTTCACTCTATGATCGTTTTAATCAAATCCACCATGACTTCACTTTAATCACTGCACTTTTCTCTAAAGCTAAATACTAAATAAAGCCTAGAGACCATGAGGGACCGGGGGTGGTAAACCCCCGAGAGATGGTCTGTCATCAACTGAGCTTGTTACTGGAGTGGAAAATTAACCTCTTTATAGATACCTGACGTAGAGAGGCACCAGATTCATGGAGCAATGGTGAATCGTACTGTAGCATTGTGCAGCATCGTTTTTAATGAATCACACACTTTTTAAAGCTTGTTTTGTCTTGTGTATATTTTTTAGAAAGTCTTTGAATTCCAAGATTTGAAAAAAATAGAATGGGATGAAAAGTAGCCTGCTGTCTCATGTGTTTTTAAAAAAGGATATATTAGTACTCCGTGTAGGTTTTGGGGCTGAGTCTCATCAATTTCCACAGCAAATATGAATTATGGACAGTCGCCACGTCAGCAGTACTTTGAAATGCCACTTGGTCTAGCAAGTCAATAAAATTGGGTTCAAAACAAATATTAAGGCTTCAAATAATTGCCAATATTTTTAAAGGGTTTGTGGAGAGATTATGAATAAATAAAGTCTTACCTGTTGTAGGTAGCTTTTTAAACATCCTAAGTTTGAATAAAAAGCTTTATTTTGACAGATTTGATGAGCTAATGACTAGTTTGAAAAGGCGCCAAGACCGAGGTAAGGTTAAAACAGCTTAACCTTAAAAGTTTATTTTAGTTAATCCACTTTTGCCTTAGTCACAATCTGAGTAGCAGTTAATTGTCAATACTTTGGGAATTTGAGTGTTTAAAAAAGTGTTTATGCCTATTGAAACTTTCTGCATTCTGTTGCACTACAATCACAAACATCAGTCTTTGACTGGGATTTTGTTATTGACCAGCACAATGTAGTGCAATATTATTGTAGCTGAACATTTTTAACCAACACTTCTTTAGATTTCTTAACAGTGTTATTCTTGTCATGGAACACACCTTGTCTGGTGTGTTCTATGGTCTTCATGATGCTGTTTGAACAATGAGCGTCTCTGAGGCCTTCTAAGAATACCTATGCAGACATTATGATACACACCGGTGTGGACTAAATGAGTGGCTTTTGGAGGCAATTGGATTCGGTGAATTTCAGAGGTATCAAAATAAATGCACACCACACTTTTTAGATTTTTATTTGTAAGATAATTTTGACTGTACATTTTTCCTTCCACTTGACACTTGTGTGCTACTTTGTGGTTGTGTTTGGAACAGAACAAAAGGTGAAAAAGGCAAACGGCATGAGCACAATTTTAAGTCATGTGAACTCTATTTCCCCAAACTGACATAGGAAATAAACAACTGTTCATATTATTTTTATAGAACATCACTTCAAAATATTTAAACTGTTACTTTTGACGCTACTGATACAAATACCTTAAACTATCTGCTTTATTTGTCAGCACAATTGTACAGAAAGTTTTCCTTCAACCTAGGTTTTGAACTTGTTTCTGAACATTTTTTATTGGTGAAATTCTTGAGGTAACAAATGCATGATCAACATTTTCTGGAAACATGCCAGTTCGAGGCCCTCTTTATGCAAAGCTTTCTTCAAGTGAAACTATGGCATTTCTGTTGTGTTTCAGTCATTTGTGTATGTGACAACAGCATTTGTTTCCTCTGACACCAAAACTTATTGGATCCAGGTCTCGGACTAGAGATTTTTGGAAACACCCAATATTGTTTCAAGGGAAACTGCAGCACATTGCATACAGGTGCAGCGCTTGTACAGGTGAACCAACCACAACAGTAGAAATCTGTGCTTCTCACCGTTACAACCTGTTAGAGCCACCAACTTCATCCTCTGTCCAAACGTACGTTGGCGTACTAACTATTTTTGGATGTAACTGTATTTTATTCTCAAGACGGAAGTGTCTGTGCACATGTGCACATTGTAAAATTCAAAAATCACAGCAGCTTCGAGTGACCTGACATGAAAACTACAGTGGATTTAAAGAGCAGTGCATTCTAGTGTAAATATGTACCTTTTTCACTATCAACATAAAACAAAAAAATACTAGGAGATTGTTTAAGCATAAACAGTAAATCTACTGGTAGTGTTTTACCTCCCCCTCTATATTGTGTGGTGCATTGACTGATGCACTTTAACTAGGAATTGCTTCAAGTGAGCAGCTTTCTACTACAATGAAGTGCAGCTTCTAGGATGTGTCTGAATGTGGAAAAACAGTCTTCATGTATCAAGAAATTCCTGTGAATTAAAAAAAAAGATACTTATAAATATATTACGACGGACAATCAAACCAAAAAAATCATAAAGGCACGATTTCTTTTTTAAGAGTCAAGCATGCAGCTGCAAAGCTCTGCCTGGAGACATGCTGGACATCTGCAGTACCAGGATAACACTGGAAGAGCAAGCTGCAAATCCAAAAGTTGAGCATGATAAGAAGCACCACAAGAGTGAGATGATAAGACCAGTTGAACAAAAAAAAGTTGTGAAATGCATGCAAAGAGAAAGTCATTAATCTTTGCAGTATCCATTCCTTTCCTGTTTTAAATTACCTGCCTATTTATAGGATATCTTACCCCCAATGTCAGGTGTATTCTCATTGGTATAGATTGAGGTCAAAGGTCAAGTGATTTAACTCCAGTTGCAGACTTCATCTCCAGAATGTGTGTGTGTGTGTGTGTGTGTGTGTGTGTGTGTGTGTGTGTGTGTGTGTGTGTGTGTGTGTGTGTGTGTGTGTGTTTCAGAGAGAGCGAAAAAAAGAACAATGACTTAACTCTTGTCTGATTGTGTCTCCCCTGCGGCTTCATTATCCAAGCTGGAGAGTCGCACACTGAGACAGCAGAATCACCGATAATGAGACAAGTTCCAGGAAAATGGAGAGGAAAGATAAGACAGGGCACACAAACATGCTCAATTTGAATTGTGCAATCGATAATAGCGGAACATAGCCTATAGAGTTTTAGTAAACTGCTGTTTATCAACCATTAATTATTGAGTGTTTTTGATTGAACAATGTTGCCTTTAAATTGCAACAAAATATGACAATTAAAGGCTGGTAGAAGAGAAGTAGGACTAGGGTTGGGCAAAACTGAATAAAAAACACATGCTTCATTTGCTAGTCCACATGATGTTATTTATGGCAGTTTGTGTGCATACACTTTTCCTAGGTTTTAGTTCGCGCAACATTCTTATGCTCACTTACATTACAACAATCCCACATGTTATTATGGTCACATGTCCTCTTCTTCTTTCAGCTGTTCCCTCTTCAGGGTTTGCCATAGCAAGTCATCCTCTTTCATCTCATTCTGTCCTGTGCACCATCTGTCTTCACTCCAACAACCTCCATGTCCTTCAATCTCAAGAATGTCTCATGTATATCTCCTCTTTGTCTTTTTCTGGCAGCTGCATTTCTAACATCCTTCTACCATTACATCCACTGTCCCTCCTCTGGATGTGTCCAAACCATCTCATCTGACCTCTCTTAACGTTATCTCCCAAGAAGTTGAAGACCTGCACTTTTGTGACCTCTGCTCCTTGTAGCCTCACTGTTCCACCAAACACCTTCCTATTCAGTCACATGTACTGTCTTGCTATGGTAAATATTCCTTCTTTCAAGTGCATACCTGCACCTCTCCAAGTTCTCTTCCAACTCCCTCGTTTTTACCGCAGATCACAATGTCATCTGCAAACATTATAGTTCATGAGGATTCCTGCCTGACCTCATCTGTTAGTCATCACCAGAGCAAACAAGAAGGAGCTCAGAGCCAATGCTTGATGCAATTCCCCCTTTACCTTTAACCTATCCGTCACTCCTACAGCACATCTCACCACTGTCTTGCTGTCCTCATACATGTCCTGTACCAGTACAACATACTCCTCTGCTACTCCAGATTTCCTTATGCAATACCACACCTCCTCCCTCAGCACACTGTCATATGCTTTTTCTAAATCCGCAAAGACACATTGAAGTTCCTTCTGACACTGTTTGTACTTCTCCATCAGCATCCTCAAAGCAACAATGGCATTTGTGGTGCTCTTTCTTGGTATGAAACCATACTACTGCTCACAAATTGTCACCTCTCGTCTAAGTCTAGTTTCCACAACTCTCTCCCAGATCTTCATTGTGTGGCTCATCAACTTAATTCATGTGTAGTTGCTACAACTCTGTACATCACCCTTGTTCTTAAACACCAGCACACTTCTTCTCCATTTCTCAGGAATTTTCTCACTTAAATAAAATGCCAATGAATAATTAATCAAAATTTTCACCTGCATCTCTCTTGGACATTTCCATACCATAGCTACTGGTATGTCATCAGGTCCAACTTCTTTCCCTTTCAATTATTCATTCTCACTCATTTTTTTCCACTTCAGGGTTGACAGTTTATGTGAACTCTATTCTTTCTCTTTCACTCTTTTCATTCATTATATCCTCAAAGTACTCCTTCCATATTTCCTTCATACTGTCTTTGCTTGTTAGAACATTATTATTTCTATCTTTAACAAGCTGAACTTGCCGCATATACTTTCCAGCCTGACCCCTCTGTCTTGCCAGTAGATGCAAGTCATTCTCTCTTTCCTTCAGTATCCAGCCTCTTGTACAATCATACTCCTTCTGTTTTGCCTTTACTATCATTGTCTTTGCCCTGTGTTGCATATTCTTATATTCCTGTCTATTTTATTCAGTTCTTTCCCTGTTCTTTTTTCTTCTTGGCTAACCTCTTTCTCTGGATAACCCTGCATTTCTCTATTCCGCCACCAGGTTTCCTTCCGTCGTTTCTCTGTTCAGATGACACACCAAGTATGTCCCGGCCTGTCTATCTTATCACTGTTGCTATAGTAGCCCAGTCATCTGGAAGCTCTTTTCTTCTCCATTTCTCTTCCTATCCACAACATGATGGAATGGCATAAAACCTTCTTCGGTGCTGAAAGTTTTTCTGTCCTTCCCCTTGATCTCTCGCACTCATAAAACATCTACCTTCCTTCTCTGAATCATGTCAGCCAGCTCTCTACCTTTGCCTGTTATTGTGCCTACATTTAGAGTTGCAACCCTCAGTCCTACACTCTTGACTTCCTCTTCTCCCTCCGTCTCTTGGTATGCTTGCCTTCTTGTGGTCTACTAACTGTTGCACAATGTCTGCCAGCACCCTGTTTGTCAATAGCATTGGTGGTGGTCATTGTTAACATGGGCCTCTGCTGATGTGGTATGGTGTGAATAAACTCACATGTTTGTTTTGGCAAAGTATTTTTGTGCCATATACCCTTCCTGACATAGCCCTCACCATTTACCCAGGCTTGGTACTGGCACAAGAGATACACTGACTTGGGCTCCCTAGTGGCTGAATTATAATGGTCACAAGTAAAACACTGTAAAACAAAATATTTTGACATTATGGGACAGATAATAGTAACAAACTCCTCTCTCATGCATCTCTTCCATGTTTAAGCTGCTGCACCATCAACCATATGACACAGTGTTGATGTGACATGCAAACACCAAGAAACATGTTGGACCAAATAAGAGTAGCCACCCAGATAACAAATGGTTTTATTTCACATTGATTTTAAGTCAGTAAGATTGAGTTCACCTTTAAATAAAAATAAAAAAAAACAATTGTGGACCCATGTTTTAGGTTCAGATGTTTAAAACATGTAATTTAATCACTTTCAATAAGCCAAGCTGGTGTAGAGGCAGGGCAGCTGGATTGGGACCCGAAAGTCCCAGGTTCAGTCCCCCGGTCACTGCATACATTGTGGTGTCTCTGAGCAGTACACCTCATCCCCAAATTGCCCCCCGGCGCTTTCAATAGCTGCCCACTGCACCACCTGGTGGTGGATGGGTTAAATGCAGAGACTAATTTCGTCATTGTATGGAAACAAACAGCTGATGACATTGTGTGACATTATTATTATTATTCTCTTCCGCTTATCCAGGGTCAGGTTGCAGGGGTAGCAGCCTAAGTAGGGAGGCACAGACTTCCCTCTCCCCAGCCATTTGGGCCAGCTCCTCTGGGGCAATCCCAAGGCGTTCCCAGGCCAGCCAAGAAAAGATTAAATATCACATTGAAATGTCAGCTTGAAATCAACACTATTTCAATATTCTGTGTGAACCTGCGCTTCTATTTGTAAACCATGTGGAAGTTTATAAATTATGATTAATATGCTCATGCAATAATTTTATGTCCAATGTCAAAATGGGATTAACCTGCCTAAATAAAGGTTGAATGGAGAAAAAAAAAAACTAAAAATAACGTCTCATATACACACAGAGTAGCAAGCTACAGAGAGTTTCAGGATGGAAAATAGTGGCGAGTGTTTTTTATTTATTTATTTATTATTTATTTATTTATTTATTTATTTATTTATTTATTTTACCAAGGTGCAACAAGCATCATTTGTTTCAGTGTTATACCATCAACAAAGGCCAGCAGCATCATGAGGTAACACACATTATTAAATCAGGACAAGATATAAAAACAAGACCATCTGATGCATTATCAAGAGTATTATGTTCCCAGTGTGAGTCTTATGTAACAACCAGTAAAGTTGTTAGATTTGTTAGCCTAAATGAGTAGAAGGAATGATATTTAACACTACCTGCAGTTAATAAACAAGTCTTCATCCATGCAACATTTCTCATCATAAAGCATTTCAGTACAGAACAAACACAATAACATGCAGTTAAGTCTTCAATCAAATTTCAGACTGGTAACAGACTACTGTTCTTGGTTTAAAAACATTTTTCTTAGTGTCTAAAAAAAAGCAAAGATAGAGTAGTGATAGTTTATCAGTTATATTTTAATCACTGTTTACATTTTCTTAATTAAGCTCAGTTCCAAATATAATACAGTTTAAAAGGTCTGACTATTATTATTATTTTTATTAGCATTTATTTAACCAGGCAAATCCCATTAACACAGATCTTTTTTTGCAAGGGAGGCCTGAGCCTGAAAGCAGCCTAACATGCATGTTTTTGGTCTGCAGAGTAGAAAACCCACGCAAGCACGAGAAGAACTTGCAAACTCCACACAGAAAGACCCCAGGTCCAACCGGGGACTGAACCCAGGACCTTCTTGCTGTGAGGCAACAGTGCTAACCACTGAGGTGTCCTGCTGCCTAAAGATGTGATTTTATTTTAGTATTAAAAACTTTTACTTTAATGTCCAAATGTGCATTTTAGTTTAAAGTACCTACTTTAAACTAAAATTCAACTGTAAAATAAAATAGAAATGCATTTACAAGAATTGTGACCTCAATTCACATTCACAAATAATTGTGATTCTCATTTTAGTAAAATTTGTACACCAATCTTAAGATGCCATATGAAGATCTGGTCCCTGCTCAAAACAATTTATGTCCCTTGTTGTGAACTGATTTTGAATTTAAAACAATGTTGGATGAAAAAATAAAATGAGGATGATAAAAGTTACAAAACTTTAAAAAAAAAAAAAACTTTAAGAAATCCATGCTGGCTCTATTTGTGTTACTCCTGTTATACTATTTACCACTTCAACTGAAGCAACAGAATAACAGTGGTGAAAGAGAAAGTGTCCCATCTGCAAAAATGAGGAAAAGCACATACTTTATTTTGTGGACAGTTTGAGACATGACTCATTACTGCTTATTTAATGAATCCCACCGCACACCTCAAACTGCACGGCTGTAAAGATTATTAGCCCAAACTAAAACCAGTCTTCAGAATGAAAGTATCACCACTTTCTACATAATATTTCTTTATCACTAAGTTAGTTTTTGCTCCTGGTGGAAAATATTTTTGACAGCATTTGTTAGAAAATGCTGGTGTTTCACTCCCTTGGGAATAAGAAAAGGTTTGACTCATCATTACACACCGAGACCATCGTGCATATCCAAGACACGTGGTATTTTTAGATGTTTCAAAATTGGGGCAATTCTCAGTTTTCTACTTCTACTTAAATGCAATTCAAGAGGGGGCACTGCCTCTTAAAAAACAAAAAAAAAAGCACAAATCTTTTCTTTGAACTTAATTTGTATAACTGTTCCCTGTTGTATTTTAAAACTACAAAACTCCCCTGGTAAATGTGCAATAATCTTCTGCAGTCATGCATGCTTGTTCTGTAAGGATGTGCTTACTAATTTATTTATTTTTTTACTGCTGTAAATGAATTTCAAGTGGTAAAATCCTCACGGAGGCTTAAAAAGTTTCCAGCAACCCCCATCAGTGTCACAGCTCGGTTCCATGCAGAGCTCAGGCTGCCACTGTCCTGCAGGGACAGTCGTTGTCAAGACAACCAGAGTGCATGTGACAGCCAATCAGATGAAAACCCCCGGCCCACGTCAGGTCCCATGATGTCTGCTCCTCGCTCACAATAATTTGTGTGTATATGTGTGTGTATAAATATGTGTATTTTATACGTGAAGATGTTGGGTAAGTGCATGCCTGAAAGCGGTGGTGTCCATCTTGGCTGTGTCATTGTATGCAGACCTGTCTACGGTGATGATATGTGACACAGTTCTGTCCTCTGCCTGTGTGTGGTTCATGTTAAATCTGATACATTCTTGCATTATATGTGCATTAAAATGCCAATGTGCCTTACTACAAAAAAAAGTATAAAAACAGTTTCATTTGGACTTTTATGCCAGTTTGTGTTTGTGGTTGATCATACGGACGAATCTGTTGCTTTAAATGCATCTGTGAAAATGTATCCTGACAGCATGACCAGTCCAAATTTATAATAGTAATAGTGAACAAATTTATATATGCAGGTTTGCCTGTGGGGAAGTGTACTTTTCCATATAGAGTTGGGAAAATATGCTCTTTATTTGACCTCAAAGAACGCCTGGCAAAAACTAGGACGCCACAGGAAGTACACTTTATGTAATGACACACAAAGTCATCTAATTCAGATCGACCTGGCTGAAGCACACTAAAATACATTTTTGATGGGGTTTAAATGTGAAATAAGTGAAGTTTCATGTTTGCTGTCTTGCTGCTTAGTGAAGAAGTGCATACTGGAAGTGATATAAAGTTTCTTTGAAATCCAGACATTCGTCAGGTAAAGTTTGACAAGCAATGGTGCATTTTGATAAAGATGATAAGGACACCAATATTGTATCAGAATTTCTCATGGAAGTTCTCACAGGAAGAAGTAGAAGAAAAAGTCCAGCCATTTTTATAGTCTCCTCTTTCTTGGCATGTTGGCAGGTTCGATATTTGACTCATTTTTATTGGCGATTTGAAGAACATTCGGAGGGTGTTGGTGTGTTTTTTCGTAACTACATTCTAATCTGTACTTCTGTATTTTAATATGTACTTCTCCAGAGCTTTGTCACTTATCTGCTGCTTCTTTGGTTATATTCCTTGCTTGGTTTTCAATGAGTTTTCTGGGTTTTGGTTGCAAGGTTCCAAAAACCAATGCAACTATCCATCCACCCACCCACCCATTATCTTTACTCGCTTCTTCCTTTCGGGGTCGCGGGAGTCACTGGTGCACATATCTAGCAGTCACTGTGCGAGAGGCTCAGTACACCCTGGGACTCTTTGGACTCGTTTATTATTCCATAAGTTGCAAGCGTGTTTGGTGAAACATATAA
>JARVGS010000472.1:12899866-12910057 GCA_031762315.1 Hypsolebias antenori | reverse complement strand
GAGAAATCACACACAAGACAGGCTCTAGAGAAATGTGGGTATCCTAACTGGGCCTTCCTCAAAGCAGAGAAGAAACCAAAACAGGACTCCAGCCAGCCATCAGGTGAAAAGAAGGAACCCAGACTAGTGGTCATTCCGTATGTTGCGGGAGTTTCAGAATTAATTAAAAATTAACAGCAATATTTGGGGTTATTTAGTCTTTCAAAAGAAAAAAATTTTTTTTTTCAAAGTCAGATTTTCACCATGTTATTCATACATTATAAATGCCATAGTTCACTAAAAAAATTTAATTTATAAGCTAAAAATTTGGGCTACAAACTAAATACTTAACTTGCATGTTAAATATTTATTTAGCAATCTAAATATTTAGTTTCACACTAAATATTTAGCTTCACACTAAATATTTTGTTTACAATCTAAATGTTTATGTCCAAGTTAAATGTTTAATTTACAAACTAATTACTAGTTAAATATTTAGGTAGTAAACTAAATAGTTAATAGGTGTAATGTAAATATTTAATTTCCAAGCTAAATATTTATTTTCAAAACTAAACAGTTAATTTCCAAACTAAATATTTGTTGTCCAAGCTAAAAATTTACTTTCCAAACTAAAATATATAATTTCCAAGCTAAACATTTAATACCTACATTAAATATTTAATTTGTTAACTAAATATTTAGTTTGGACTAAATATTTATTTTCCAAAATAAACATTTAATTTCCAAAATAAATAATTAATTTGCTAACTAAATATTTATCTTGGACCTAAATATTTCTTTTCCAAATTAAACATTTAATTTCCAAAATAAATATTTAATTTGCTACCTAGGCTGGACCTAAATATTTAGCTTGCTAGCTAAATATTATTATATAATTATTTTTATAATAATAATAATAATAATAATAATATATAATTTAACATTTATCATATATTTAGCTTGCTAGCTAAATATTTAGCTTACTAACTATATACCGGTACTTAGCTTGCTAGATAAATATTTAACTTGCATTTTTACTTTGTAAATTAAACATTTAGCTTGGACAAAAACATTTAGTTTTCAAACTAAATAGTTAGTGTGGAGTTAAATATTTAGTTTGTGAACTAAATATTTAGCTTGTACAATAAATATTGAGTTTGGAACTATGACATTTATAAATGTATGAATAACATGGTGAAAATTTGACTTTAAAAAAATTGTTTTTCTTATGAAAGGCTAAATAAACCAAAATATTGCTGTTAATTTTTGACTGTAACTTTACAAATGTCACCCCATAACACACTTGCCTCCACAATAATTTGCCCCACTCTGAGCCCTTGAGCAAGGCCCTTAACCCCCACCATCAGCTACGCTCCACACAGAGGCCTGTGGTAGCTCGGTGGTCTGTGGCTGTGTCAGGAAGGACATTCAGTATAAAAACAATCACACCAAAACAGTAAATTTAAATACAAGCTTTGCTCCTTTTTTACTGTTAGTTGATTTGTTTATGAAAAGAGCTGACTGGACAAGAATATGACGGTTTGAAGGTGTGGAGCAGACACCGCATGTTTCAAACTAAGTTATGGAGACTTTCATTAAGTTCCATTTCACTCGTAAACAATGACCATCTGGTAAATCGTTATGCTCACTATGTGCAACACTTTCACCAGTTCACATCCCATCCACTTTTATTTTGAATCAAATAAAAAATACTGCAGATTTTGCTGAACTTTGTTTACCATGTCAGCATACAGGTTACACCAGTAAAATTGATACCAGCAGGTTTAGCTGAGTATAAAGAGCTGCTCTAGTCAAAACCTTTGAGTCAGCTGACGCACAGTACTGTCTTTTCACTTCAAACATTCACACGGCTCAACATTACCTCTTACTGTATTTACGAGTGTCTCTGTTACTGTGGACAAAATGTAGATTTTTTTATATGGTTGTACTATTATTAAACATTTATTGCACTGTGAACATTTGAAGCTTTAAAAGTAAAGCGTTGGCTTTTTAAATGTCTCCGTATTATTCTTTCACAAATTCTTTCCCGTCTTTTTAAATATAATCTCAAAAAGTTTGAACAGAGTTCAATGATTCCTTGTCCTGTTTTGCTCATGAATCAACATTTAAAACTTTTGAACACCAATATAGACTGAATTATGAATTTAATCCAATTATCATAATGAGCATTGGTAATATTTTTTGTAATAATTATATAGTAATATAATACAGTATACTGTAATTGGTAACATAGAACATGTTTCTACACATTTAAAAATGAGATGCTGTTTGAAACCTCTTGTTGGTCAATCTGAGTAAAACTGTATCCCAAAAGTCAGTTTTTCATGTAAAGTTAAGAGTGACAATAAATAAAATGATATTTTTTTATGTATTTTAAAGCTTACTGGTAATAAAGTTATATGACTATTCCACTGTGACCTGTTTGAACAAAAAGTAAGAGTTAAATCAGCGTGCAAGCCTCGCCTGATGACAACGGTAGAAAACATTTATTACTTGGTCACAAAATATCAAGGCGTGGGTTTAAGACAAAAAGGTGGCACCATCCCAGTAGTCACCTCAACAAGAAGGTCCTGGAGCAACAGTGCTCTTCAGGTTCTCCCTGCAGTTTTCTCCAAGGACTTCAGGTACTTCTCACAGTTCTGAAGCATGCACGACTGATTCAACATGTATTTCACCAGGAACATTACATTTGAAAGGTGGCAGAACAGTGGATCAGTGGTTCATCGCAGCAAGAAAAAGTTAGAGGATTGAAACGCGGCTGCAGCCTCGCTGTGTTTGCAGACATTGTCCGGGTACTTCGGTTTATTCAGCTGTCCGTCTGCTTCTTCCTTTTCAGGTCATGTAGGTCACTGGTATCTATGTCCAGCCTTCACTGTGCCAGAGGCGGGGGACTCCCTGGACAGGTCTCTAGTCCATCACAGGGACGTATTGAGACAACAACCTGGGGACAATTTAGAGTTACCATTTGGTCTGTGGAAGGAAACCAGAGTACCAGGAGAAAACCCACGCATGCACCGAGGGAACATGCAACTCCACCCAGAAAGCTCCCCGGCTGGGATTTGAACCGGCAACCTTCTCACTGAGAGGCAAACAGCTCTACCAACTGTGCCACCATGTCAATAATCAAAAAGCGGTCATGTTGGTTGGATGGACACCATAAGTTGTCTTAAAGCGTGAGTGTGGGCGAGCGTCTGTCTGTGTTGGTCCTGAGACGGACGAGCGAACTCTCCAAGGCGTGCGCCGCTTCTCACTCGATGTGTTTTGGATCAGGAACCCTCTCCTCCCATCCAGAACCAAATTACAGAACTCGGCTGACCCAGAACCAGTGGGCAAAGCTTACAAATGCGTGGCAGCTGTCACAACCTGGAGGAGTTGGTTCTTTAAAATCTTTGATTTGGGTTTTGTTTCATGATGATGTTGGGTTTTGTTTTATGAAGATGTTGGGTTTTGTTTTATGAAGATGTTGGGTTTGTTTTATGAAGATGTTGGGTTTGTTTTATGATGATGTTGGGTTTTGTTTCATTTGTTTTATGTTTACCTCCTACTTTGATTTTTATTGTAGAAATTATTTTGTTCTGGGCTTCTCTCCTCAGACCACCTGCTTTTCATGTGGTCATTTATTATTACCTTTAGTACAGAGTGTTGCTTAGTCTCCTTATTGATTTCTTGACAAGTTTATATTATCATCATTACTACAAGGTATGCTTCTGTTATTATAAGGTATTCGTCTTCCAAGCTCCCTTAGATCTAAAATTAGCCGTCATTAATGCTGCATTTAGATTCTTCTCATGCTCACAATGGATTATGGAAGCAGCTAAAAAAAAATTTTTTTTAATCGGCCTTGTCTCTAATTCACAGCTAAATCTTATTTTATATAGGCTTTAGCTAATATACAAACATATTGTATCATATATTATAGTATATAATTATTTTCTGTGTTTGGATGATTTTTGTGATTATCCTTCAGAAGAACCTCAGCACAGTCACAGAGGACTGTTAGGCCAGTAAAGCATGAACCTAATAAAATAATTCATCTTTAATTTTAATCTTTAATGTCTGAATAATGAAACTAAATCCAATTAAAATTTCTCACCACACCCACATCATATCATGTCATGTCAGTGGATGATGGGAACGATCTGCTCATCCACCAGTTGTGTTCCCCCAAAATGAAAAGTGAGTAAATTCACTCCGGTTAAACCCTCACAGGACAGCAGTGCAACAAACAAACAAACAAACAAAAAACATGTTTTAACCTAAACAAAAGAAACAAAACAATGCTAATGACTAAAAAATGTTTAACAAGCATAATGTGGTTGAAAAGTTTCCACTTCAAATTTATTCATGTCGTTTACTCCCTCTAACACAATGAAAACACTTGAACTGTGCACATTTGTAAATTTTCATGAATCTAAATTCAACCTGTTCACAAGCAACAAGTGAAAAGAGCAGAAGTAATAGTGCATTAATAGATATAGTTCCTTAAATTAAAAAAATAACTTAAAACAGAAGCCTTTTACATCGGTGAGTTATTTTTGATGGAATGGCTGATGTCTAATATTTAACTTTATCGCTAATATCGGCTGATACCGATACCATGCAGATAATATCATGCATCCCTAATAAATATGTATCTGTGCACATTTAATGTAAACCTCGTCAGTATTTGCTGCGCGGTCTTTTCTATATAATGGATTGTCTCAACTTTTTCCCCAGTCATTGATGCTGTGAAGGGTGTTTTGTATTTTCAGGATCTATTTTGTGCAGAGTGGTTCTTAAGAGTTGATCTTTAAATGCCAGGTGTTCTGACACGGCATTCAACAAGAAAACAGCTCCTAGTTCACATTACAATGTGGCAAAAAAGAAGTTGTGATTATTTTGTTAGATCCACTACAATCATATTTTTTGGCTTTTAACTTTAGGGCGTTTCTTCTCTTTTTGAAACCTAATCTAATGAAAAGTTTATGTCAAAGCAAAGAGAGTTTTAATACCAGGAAACCAAGACGGAGCTTGTTAGACAGGACACATTCTTGGAATAATCATATCCAGTTAAACCTATACGAGTACTGCAACCAAAGATACACAAAAAGATATGCAATGTCAACCATGCACTGCTTAAAGTGACAGATGTGTGTGTAAAGTTAGACACAGGCAATTATTTCGCAAGAGCTTTTGTTGTGAAATAATCAGAAATGTGTCACTTGATCTGGGAAATTTTGAAGACGAGGCTCATGTTTGTCGGCCGCAACGATAACAGGTGACGACTCACAAGGACATGTACGAAATGCAAAAATGCAAACATTATGAAAAATGTGTCAGCAACATGTACCCGTGTCCTCCAATCGGGAGTTCAATCTTTACATTAAACAGAAAGACATGAAGACATGCACACAGACGAATAGATAAAAAAACAATGACACAGAAACAAAAGAGAGTTGACAGTAAAGATATGATGGAGCCCACACTTCCTTACCCTCAGTTTGTTTCTTCTTGCTGAGTTGCAGACTATTTTCATCTTTCTCACCACACCCACATCATATCATGTCATGTCAGTGGATGATGGGAATGATCTGCTCATCCACCAGTTGTGTTCCCCCAAAATGAAAAGTGAGTAAATTCACTCCTGTTAAACCCTCACAGGACAGCTGTGCAACAAACAAAAAACAAACAAACATATTTTTAACCTGAACAAAAGAAACAAAAGAATGCTAATGACTAAAAAAAGTTTAACAAGCATAATGTGGTTGATAAGTTTCCACTTTGTATCCAGTCTCTGCTTCCAGGCTCCGTTAGTGTGAATGTTTATGAAGCATTCACTCTGTTGTGATCCGTTTTTCTTCCATATGATTTTCAGCATCTTTCTCGTTCCACAATTTTTGTGCAATTTCAACAAATCATACATCAAAATGTTCAGCTCTTTCAGGACAATCCTGCTTTGACTTTTTGTATTGGTGCAACTTTAGCTTTTTTTTAATATTTAGCCTTTTCTGTCACTTTTATTCTCCTAGAAAATGAACTGAGCTCATGTTACATCCTTCAACTCTTTAGATGTGTTTACAACCTTTTACTGCTCCTTTCATATAGCTACTTTCAGCTAGTTTCAACTGTTTTGTGCTCCTTTCAGATTCTTTTTGCTAACTACTAAATTTTTGTGCTTCTTCTAACGTCTTTCTGCTCATTTCAGCTTGTTCTGCTCCTTTCAGCTTATTTCTACGTTTCAGCTTATTCTGCTATTTCAGCTACTATTTAGCTGTTTTTATGCTAATTTCAGCATTTTCAGCTAAACCCACATTTGTTGCACTCATTTCAACCTTTTTCAGCCCAATTCAGCAAAAATGTGCTCTCTCCACTTCTAGTTATTTAAGATTCTTTCTGCCCTTTTAGCCACTATTCAGCTGATAATTTATTTATTTATTGTTAATTTCTGCTTTTTAAAGATAATTTCTTTTGTTCGCTTCATTTCTGCTTCGTTAAGCCTAATTGGGTACAATTTTGCTCCCCACTTTCTTCTGGTATTTTAAGCTTCTTGCTGCCTTTTTAAACTACTTTTTAGCTATGTTTGCTGAATTCCACTTTTTTTTTTTTTAGATAGTTGGCTACTGGTTGTGTTCATTTCTGCTTATTTAAATCAAACTCAGCAAATATGTGCTCTTTCTGCTGCAAGCTTAGGATTGTTCTTCCATTTCAGCAAAATTTCAGCATATTTTTAGCTAATTTCAGCTGTTTTTCCAGCAAGTTTTTCAGCAATAAGCATTCACACTGCATTTTTTGCAAGAAATGCAATTTATCTAGCTTTTTTTTATTTTAATTTTTTTTTCCCCTTAAGGTGTGTCAGCAATTCTTTTTACATCTGATTTTATGCACATGACACTGAATTATGACTCATCATTCATATAGACAACCTAAACTAGTTTTTGAGAGGCTGGAACATTTTGCTTGTCCTGAAACACACCCTTTAATGATGCTTTAAATTCCAGACAAAGCATGCACTGCAATACAAAACATTTCTGTACATTGTCCAGAAGGGGTAAATTTTAAAAAAAGAGCAAATATCTGAAACAGACAGAACAAACGTTGAGGAGAACATTTAAATAAATTAAATGATCAGAGTATTGTGCAGCTGTTTGAAGATCAGTATTTTCGTTTGACCCTCAGATTTTTACTCTTCTCACTGTTGCAGATACCTCAGAATACATGTTGAACGTTACAAAAAGAACACAAAAAATGAGAAGATGGCTTATGCAACAAGTTAAAAGTGATGGCCTTTGCTTGTCAGAAAGTCATGTTCATCTGATCCGTAGTGATGCAGGTTGTGAACTTCATGCAGACTTGGCTGATGCATTGATTTTACTCTCACAAAGAAGTTAGCAGTGATGCAAACCTAAAACACAACGGCATCAATAAAAGGAAAGCCTCGGCAAGCACAAGAAGCGTCGAGTATCAAATCTGCGTTTTGTCTACCATGAAACAAAGACGGGCGCCGTCTCCAAACACAACATGTTTTGTATCTACAGCTATAGTTTAAACAGTTTATGATTTACACGGCTTGCTTGTGGGCTGTATCTTGGATCTCTATGTGATTTTAAAGATGAAGGGCTGAAGGCTAAACTACGTGGAGGTTGGTTTGAATTCAGGAATGTTGTCCATCTGGCTGATCGAAACAGAAACGCACAACCACCTCGTCCAGTTCACATCAAGAAGAGACAACACCCAAACTCTCATACATCAGCTTGTTACTGTAGCTCCTCAGGATAGTGGCTCGGGGTGATATGAAAATAGGAAGTTAAAAAAAAAAAACTAAATAATACATTAATTTAGTTGTAGATTGCCTAGCTATGATGGCTCCTCCGTCGTCAGTACACACAAAACCACTGGGATTATTTTCTGAGTTGCTCTTGGATCATCTGTGATGAGGTTTTTGTTCCAACATATGAATCATAAATGTAGAGGTTTGACTAAATACTGCACAGCCAGGTTGACTTTTCAGAGGTTAATTCAAAAGAAGCAAAGTCTGAGTGGTTTCTCACCATGGATTTTACAACGTTTGTTTGTCCTTGTCGTCCCCGAGGAGGGACACATAGAGACAAACAGGACAAGCAGCCGTTCACACTCTCACTCACACCGAGACACGGTTTTGAAATCAATAAAGTTAACAAGCAGGGTTTTGGTGTGTGGGAGGAAAACCAGCGTTCTCATTAAAAAAAAACACACGGATTCGAAGAGAGCATGCAAGCTATTGTTTCATGAAGCTTAAATATTTCCTGAATTATTAAAATATATCTACAATATATAAGTTTTTAAAAAAAGAACTAACAAAGTACTTCAAGTGCAGTTGTATACTGATTTTGGTGTTTTCATCATTACAGTGTGCTCTGGTCATCTGTTGTCACATTAAACATCATGTTTATTAAAGTAAAATAAGACTATTTCAATATGTTTTTAGACTGTTGACAGCGCACACAGTATGATTGCAATATGTGGCTTTAACATGTAGACACAGTGATGGGCGTAGCACTTAGCAAGGTGGCGGTAATGCAACTTGCCCAACACCATCAGAGGCTATTTCCATTTGAGTAGTGGTGAGTACCGTAACTGTTTTTGAACCACATCGACGTTGCTGTGGACTGTGCTGATGGTCTGGAGTGAGTCTGGGATAAGGACTGCAGGACCATTCGAGCAGAACAGAAAACCTGTTTTTGCAGTATCTCCTTCAAAAAGCATTCATTTTCAGTCTGTTTTGTCTGTTGTGTATTTGGCATCAAGTTGGGTTTTAAGCATATTAAGTGACAAATATCACAAAAATCTTAGATGTATGTTTTAGAGACATTATTATCATTATTATTATTATTAATTATCATCATTATTATCATTATTATTAATCAGACAGAAGAGTTAGTTTCTGACTTATTATTAGAAAAGAAAGTTGTGAGTTTTCCCTTGTTTCAAAATGTTTACAAATTTGTAAATCACATTCACTCGTCATTAACTTCCATTTAACGTAGACTGTGGTGACAGTTAACGCAGGACATGTCTGTAATCCAGTGATCAAAAGTCAGAATATGTGGTTGGACTAGTCTGCTCCCAAGAGCTTGAAAAAACAAACAACTGAGCATCGCAGTGGTTTAGTGATTAGCGCTGTCGCTTCATTGCAAGAAGGTCCTGGGTTCAAGTCTCAGGTTGGACCAAGGGGTCTTTCTCTGTGGAATTTGTATGCTCTCATGCTTGCTTGTGTTTTCTCCAAGTACGCAGGTTTCCCACAGAGTAGTAGTTAAAAAAAAAAATCATCCCTGTGTATGTGCAGGCTTTCAGGCCCAGGCATGAAGATTAAATAATTAATAATCAAATATTCTCAATTGTTTTTTTTAATCTGAAATGAAATACAGTATTGCTGACCCCGTGGCCCCTCTAGAAATGTTTTAACTTGATGGCCATGTGGGGGGTCACAGAAAATCCAGGCATGGCAACAAAACTGAAATCAGAATTTCAGGAGGTTTGCTGTTGTCGTATAAAATTTGTGTGACTAAGGGAACAATGCAGGAGTGAGGGAACCACCATACACGTGTTAACTTCTTTGTTGTTGTTGTAGTACTCATAAATTTATGTACTGGGAAAAGCACTGTCACTACTCAACTTGTTGAAGCTCGTCCTCTCCTAAATTTATACTTATAAAATATATTTTGTAAATAACCTCCTGAGAGCCTGCATCCTGATGTTGAGGACATTGACTGGCTGTCCTTTATAACAGAGACTAGATTTTAACTTTTCTTAAAAATTTTTTTAATAAAAAAGACCCCTTATGATGAATTCAATAAATGGAGTCAATGTTCCCTCGCCTGGATGTGGGTCACCGGGGCCCCACTCTGTAGCCGGGCCTGGAGGTGGGGCACGCTGGCGAGCGCCTGGTGGCCGGGCTTTTACCCATGGAGCCCGGCCGGGCACAGCTTGAAGAGGAGACGTGGGCCCCCCTTCCCATGGGATCACCACCTATGGGAGGGGCCAAAGGGGTCGGGTGCAATGTGGGATGGGTGGTGGCCGAGGGCGGAGACCCTGACGGTCTGATCCTGGGCTACAGAAGCTGGCTATTGGGACGTGGAATGTCACCTCTCTGGTGGGAAAGGAGCCTGAGCTGGTGTGTGAGGTTGAGAGGTTCCGGCTAGAAATAGTTGGACTCACCTCAACGCATGGCTCTGG
>JARVGS010000472.1:12888713-12899766 GCA_031762315.1 Hypsolebias antenori | reverse complement strand
ACGGGACATTAAAATTGCAAGTAAACGCCCTGGACTAAAGATGCTAAAACCATCTGGTCAAGGGGGGCAGAGTGTGTGTGTGTGTGTGTGTGTGGGGGGGGGGGGATCAGATAGATCATTAGCTTCACAGTCTGGTCAGAAACCTCAGTTTCTCCAAACTGAGGTGGTTCAAAGAACTGTCTGCAGCAGGTAAGATAGTAGTTGCTCATACCTTTTCCATAGACTCTCATTTTGACAGATTTGAAGCAACACTTTAAAAACTAAAGGGTGTCAAACTTGTCGAAGGGGATCAAAATTAAAAACTTCATTAAAGTATTTTTTTGACCATATACTTAAAATCCTTTAATTTTCTCAAAAGTTGTATGATCCAGTGCGCCTTATGTATTAATTCTGGTTGTGCTTACTGACCTCAAACTAATTTTATGTGGTACACAGCGCTCAAAAATCTGTCAAAATGAACTTGTTTCACCTAATGCACCTTATAATAAAGAAATAACAAATACTTTACATTTAAAATATCATCTTGGGAGGGCCTGCGGGCCTTTAGTTTGACACGTGTGATGCAAATAAATGAAGGATGGAGCTGATGCCAGTGGTCAAAGATTTTGGCCTCAAATTAACTGAGATAACTCACTCAAATATCCACTTCCATAGGTTGAAACACAAAACATTAAACCATTAAATCTAGTTTTATTCTGGGTTCATCTAATTTATAAATGTGTTTTAAAACTGTCAAATGCCATTTTATATTCCATACCATTACCATTTTATTTATAGAGCACTTAAAACAGCAACAAGGCCAACCAAACTGCTGTACAATCAAACAACAGGCAACACATAGGCAACATACAAAATGAAGTAAAAACAGAATATAGACAGAAAAATGTTGCAGATAATAAATATAATTAATTAAATATTGTCATGAAGGGACTATAAAGCAGTTCAGTAGAGCTTCTGGGAGAGATTAAGAACATTACTGTATGTACGTGTGCAGTATAACAACTCCATAAAGGATGTTTTCCTCATTTCTTATGAAGATTTATGCACTGGTTGGTTTTCTTGAAGTCAAGGCATTTACATTTAAACTCTTGTTTGATGCAGGTTTACCTACATATTTGATTTTATTTTCCCTTTAAAGATAACACGGACACAGTACTTGATATTATAAAATGTGTTTTATCGTAACCAACAATAATCCAGCTGTAGATATAAAGTCATGAACATTCAAGTTCGTCTTGTTTGTGAACGATGCAGTTGTCCAAGAACAAAATGTGACGTTTCTCTGCAGTTTTTAGGCGGTTATGAACATTCTCTGAATTCTTGCGAGGAGAAGAGTCTGTAAATGTATGTCAGTGGGGTTTCTTCGTGGCCTTCAGGATGCATTCCAGGTGACGACGTATCGACAGGTTGAATGTGCGGCGTTGGGCTGAACCGTGCATCTCAGAGGGAAACAAGTTATTCTCACATGAGGAAGTGAAAAACGGATACACTCCCTCGATAATCGCTCTGAAACTGCAAGCCTGTTAAACCGAGGAGGCCAGTACAGGCTGTTCCAAAAAAAAAAAAAGAAACACACAAAAAAAAACTTCATGTGACTCATTCCTGCTGCTTCTTTGTTTTACTGAGGGCAGGGCTGAGAGGAGGAGCAGGAGGAGGAGGAGGAGGGGTTGGGTCAGGAGGTGAGGCTCATACAGGTGAGACAGGTCATCATCTCAGCTTGGACCTGTCAGAAGTCGCCATCAGCAGCAGCAGCAGCAGCAGCAGCTCACACACACACCCTTGCATACGGACCACAACACACCGCCAAGGTAAGACTGCAGCTATTTCATCCCAGAGAAGGCCTTTAATTTGAAAGGTTTGTTGGTAAATTTCACATAAAAGATCATTTTCTCCTAAAATCTCCAAACTCGTTGGTTTCTTGGTTGCATGGCTTGTTTTTTTTAAGCATTTTCTATAAAAATCAGCTTTTAAAGACACTATTTTCAATTCAACTCAGTTTATTTATAATATAACTACTGTATTTATATTCCCCTAAATCAGTTTTTTTTTTCTTCCGTCTTGTTATTTCTTGCCAACTTGCACTTTTTTTTTTTTTAACTAACTTCTGGGAGCGAGACGAAAGAACAACGTTATCTCCAACTTGTTCCAAAAGAATGAATCGAACCAGCGGAGCGGAAACGGGCACCGGTCGAATAAGCTTAGAAACATCAACAAGTATTCAAACACACAGCTAAAGTTCCCTGACGAGCTTGAGAACGAGCACAGATGGCTTGTTGTTTGATCTGAAATAAGACTTAAACTGTGAAATAATAGTTCAACACCCTAATTCAGCTAGATTATCACAAAAGATGCTCAACACTATTTATTTATGTTGGTGTGGTGATCATTTTTACAATAACCAAAGTGATGAGAGATACACTCCACCTCTTTCATCAGCTGATTGTAAAACAAAAAAACACATCTACAGCTAAACATTCTTCTTGACTCAGTCGGGTTTGACCAGCACAGATTTCAGATCTACAGTCAGGCCACGCCTGACTTTGATGCGTTAACGAGAGAAAAGGGTTTGTTAGAATCAGGAGGCCCACATGCCATCTCAACAGCAGAATACCTAAATGTTGCTTGGCTAGAAAGTTTTTTTTTTCAACATTGTGTTTTCCTTTATTTGGAAAGAGCTCCAGGTAGACAGGAGGAACGTTCATAAACTCAAAAACCCTTTAATTCCAGTCCAACACGTTTGAGCGTGAAGCATTCGCCCATTAGAAAAGTGTTTCGACCAGGCCCGGTAACTAGAACCCTGAGACCGATGACATCTGGACATGATCAACAGTTTAACGTGACAAACCTGAAACCAGCACGCCCAGTCATTCAGGTCAACCAGCTGAACCAGGGCCACTCTCACATCTGACCTCCAGGTTTCACAGAAAAAAACACTCAGCGGTTTGGGGACGATCCGTGTTGAAATGCATTTAAATCGCCATTTCATTTGACGAATCTGAAGAGATTTGCGTTTGAGTTCACACCAGGTTTGCGCTCGGCACGCCCTCGGCCCAAGTCACAGAAACATGCTGCTCCGGCGCATTCCTCCAACACTTGATGGGTGGAAGCAAGTCCTGCGTGACCGAGTAGGTCTGTGTGTTAAGAAACAGAACAATCAGGACAGGGAAGAGGCCTTTTGGCCAAACCAGACAGAGTGCCAACCATATCAGGGCGTTGTGCCTGGATGTTCATGGCAACTGTTGATACTTTAGGGACTGCTCATGGATTTGAAGCCAATATTAAGTGTCATGGCTTTTTACTTGGATTTTGGTCCACTTCTATATTACCTGGAGTTCTGCTCAAAGTTAGGCAATGATTGACCACATACAAACATTTTCATTCCTAAACTGCTTTTATGAGCGATACGAAACTTGACATGAGCTCACAGGAGCTTGAGGACACAAATAAAATGGAACCTTGCCGGAGTTTTAGACACTGACGTGTGTTCTGGATCAGTGGACGTGTCTTTCGCCGGGTCCACGGGGCATGTCTGGGACTTTGAAATCCTGTCAGAGCTGCTCGCGGTCAAACGTGATGAGACGTAGCTGAGCATCAGTTAATCTCATGAATAAAGGTAGAACGGTTCAGCTCGTCTGCACTTCGTCATAACTGGGGGAGAAAAAAAAATAATCCTTTAGGGAAACGCTTGTTTTGGAAAAATATTGCTCATACTTTGGGTTCATTTGGAAGAAAAAGGAGAAAATTAGATTGTTGATTAAATTGTTTAATCAATTGGATTAAAAAAATCCAAAATTAATGCATCAAAATGAACGCCAGTGTAGTGTGGCTGTCACATATTTGGGCCTGGAGTGATGGATTAGTCCGCCCCAGGCTGAGAGAGGCTGCATTGTTGGGATGTTTCGTGTCAGCATCCCCAGGAAACGCCTGGGCGAGTCCGTCTGGTTGGCATGTTTCAGGTGTGGTCGCTCGCTGAAACTTCTTTTTCCAGTCTCTTTGTGCACAAACAAATACTTCCAGCGCCAATGTTTGCAGACGGGGATTTCTTTGTTGCTTTATTAATGCTTGTTGTGTGTCATGAGAAAACTGGATCAAACTTTAAGGAACATTTGAGCTCATGCGTCATCTGTCTCTGAAGGATGAAATAATTAAGCAGGAGCTATTCTATTTAACCTAAATTAAGCTAATTCAATTCCTTTCAGTTTATAAATCATTTTCACACATAAATACTCAAAGAACACAAACAATAATAACTTTGAGCGTTTCTAAACATAAAATTTACATGACCTCAATTTTTTAAAATGACCCCTTTTCTCGTGATCAACAGTTTTGCAGCACCTCTTGTCAGATGGAAATGCTTTGACCAGTCCTTTTTTTAAATTTCTTTAATTTCTTGTAATGTACCAGTTGGTCAACAATGATGAAATATGAGACAGCTTTGTTTGATTTGAGCCAAAATAGCCATAAAATGGTGTCTAGACAACAGAATGATGTAGATAAGTAACAGGAAAAACAAAGCCTGAAGCACATTTCAGGCTCTTCTGGTGATTAAGTTTTACTTTAGGGTGTTTTAACTTTGCAAAGTTTTGTTAGAGACTACCAACTAAAAATAAATTATTAAAAAATGAAGGAAAAGGTAAAATTTACAGATTAGGCATTGACTAGTAGAAGGATTAGACCCACATATATGTTAATAAGATCAGCCTTTAGGTCAGAAGTCAGTCTGGATCCTACATTCAGAGGTTTATGATTTATTTTTACGACCAAATTATAAGAGTGACGCACAAAATCGAAGAAAAATTAATTTTAAAAAATGAAGCTAAACATAAAGTCACAAAATGTTCATAAATTCTAATTGTCCTTTCATTTCTGTCCGTGTGACAAATTCAAATATATTCCTGTCGTTAGAAACCAATGCAGGTGACAAACAATCAAATTAAATAAGATACTAAAATGAATAAATAATAAAAGAACATAAAGCTCAACATGAATATGACATGCAGACAACAAGATGATCATTTAGCAGCAGATTTGTGTTTTTGCATGTAAAGCTGATGCATTTATAGTCATCTCTGCAACAAACGTGAGCCTCTTTCAGTCAGGGCTGACACAAATTGTCATCAGGGCCTTGGAGGAGGCTTTTATTTTATTTCAGTTCTGTCAGTGAGGTTTGTCTCCATCTGATGGCAGAAATATCACAGCAAGCTTTTAAAAAGAATGTTTGGGTTTTAAATATTTTAACTGGTTTAATTTATTCAAATTACCCCAGCATGATGTTTTTTTTTTTTTTCTTTTTACAGCACTATGAGTGCAACTGGGACTAAAGAACCCCCTCCCTACCTCATCCCAGGTACACCTTAACACACACCTGTTCTCACACACTCATCATCATCATCGCCATCTTGTTTCTGTCTTTAATCCCTTTCTCTTCCGTCCAGTAGAAAATAAAGGGAGTGACGTGAAGGTGTACCACGTGCACACCCCGTTCACCCCTCCCAACACGCAGGACGTCACTGTGTCTCAGGACAAACCAGGTAAAGCTTTAGGCTGTGAGAAGCAGGGACGTGGAGGGTGCTGCAGCGCTCCACGTTGGGCGCCAAAGAATAGAATGACAAGATTAATTTAAAATAATTAACAAAAACAAATGTAATAAGTGCTCACAATGTTTACATTTTCTATACTTTTACAAGCTTAACAAGAGTTAGCAGATTAGCTTTTAGCGTTAGCTGTATTTATAGATATTGTCTCTCAGTTTGCACATCATTGCATGTATTTAGTATTTTATTTGGGTGCTTAGATTGAATTGGTCCATGCTCACAGCACCGCCCAACTGAAAGCCTTTAAACTTTAAAACCTAATTCTTTCATCCAGTGTGGCTCGTTTTTGACTATCTTCCCCCTCTCCTCAGTGTACACCAGTGGAGGTGGAGGCGTCGGATCAGAGCGCCTCCCTGGGGAGTCCAAAAAGAACTATGTGAGCTACGACGTGGGGCTGGGCCGTAGCCCCGGCATGACCACCTGCAGCGCCTGCAACCAGCAGGTCATGACTAACGTCCAGTATAAGGCGGGAACGTACGCCTGGCTCATGTGCTTACTCTTCATCTGCTGTGGGTGAGTGGGTGACGGCTGGTCTACACCATGCTACGTTTTCCAATAGGAGACGGCTGAACAAAAACATGCTCGTAAACACACTTCGTGTCGTTCAGGTGGGACATGTTCATCAGAACTGGAACAATGAAAAGAAAGGAGGAGGTTACAAATGTCGAAACTGAAATATATGTCAGGCCAAAAAAAAAAAAACATAGATCAGGATTAGTGTGCTGTGTCTTTTGACAGCAGCATATTGCATTGCAGAGATAAAATAAAAAATTAAAATTAAAAAATAAACACCTAAGATTCTCTCTACAGAAAAGTAGGATTTGGATAAATCAAGAGAAAACCCAGATCTTTGGACCTCTTGTGAAGGAATTTTTGGTCAAGGTTTATGAATGTTTTTTAACTACTATGGCTGAGAATGCTAACTGCCCATGAACCATGTGTCTGAGTTAGCAGAGAGTTATTTTCTCTCTCATAGAGCTAAATGAGGAGCTAATTTGATCCTGCATGTACAGCTGTGGCCGAGGTCAGCCTGTATAAAAGCCTATATAAAAACAGTTCTCGCACACTGCCCGGTGCAGATTCTCGTGACTGGGCTACATGCATGTAGAACTTCTTTACATCTGTGTAACCTGTTGTTAAGTCTTCCCCTGCAAGTAAAACTGGTTAAAAAAATCTTCTCGTGTCCTCAAGTGCGGCTTCTTTGAGTAAGATGAAGAGAGGATATTAGTATCCAACACCTCTGGCCTGCTTCACAGCAGAAACATCATTCAAAGTTTTAACAAGTCACAGAAAGTTGGATTTTTAATGACTGAACCAACATTTTGATATATTTAATGGTTTTTACACAACCACAGTGTAGGTTTTAGGATGTTTGGATATTTTATAACATGAGGTGATGATGTCACATTCTGACTTTCCAAAAGTAAAAAAAAAAAAAAAAAAAAAAAACAATTTTTACACAGTTTATGCATGCAATTTTTTATTTTTGTCTTCTTTCACACACTGTATTCCTCTGTATCTGAAGTTTCTCTTCAAAACTTTGGCATGAAGGATCTCTATGTGGCCAAAGCTCCTTCATAAAACACCGGAGATACAATAATTTCTGCACAAATGACAATAAGATGCTTTTGCTATTTACAGTTCATGATTTATTTTCAACTTTTTGTGTCGAGACTGTTTTTTAGAGGCTTACTTGAGTCTGTCTTAAGTGCTTACAGGGAGGGAGAGACAGAGGTGTGCAGTTACCACGGTGACCACAACCAGCCACTGGCAGCAGCTTTAGTATTTATTTTGATCTTTGTAGTTTATATATAAAAACGTCAGCATTTTATCAGCTTAGATTAATAAAACAGTAGTTAAGTTGTGATTAAGCTTTCCAGAACTTTATATTTGACAATTTAAAAATTTTGTCTGTCAACGATTTTCTAGTTTTTCATGACATTTACATTTAATGCTGTTTTTTAGCCAGGTGTAAATCAGATGACAACATTTGACAAAACATTTAAAGTCTTTAAGAACACACAAAATGGAGCAAAAAAGATAAATATGTCGTTTTTAAACAAATCAAGGTGCCTGAATGAATGGAAGTGACGCTGCATTTGTGTTTTTCTTTGCAGGTTGTTCTTGTGCTGCTGCCTGATCCCATTCTTCCTCGACAGCTTCAAAGATGCCTACCACACATGTCCACGCTGCAATAAAGTCCTGCACATCGAGAAGAAGCAATGCTGCAAATAACGAGCAGGAGGAACAAAAATGGACCCATAGAAATAATGATAATTAAACAAGGAAAACACCAGCTTTTTTCATCCTTTGGGTGACTTGATGAAGATCAGGCCGCCGTGCCCGATTCTGACGCTGACTCAGCGAGGTCACTCTTGCCTACTTCTATGGAGCAACCATTGCATTGACTTCCTCACTGCATTACAGTATGTTATTTTAGCAAACACGCTGGGGGTGATGGTGCTGTCTGAGATAAATAAAAAAAAAAAAATATATATATATATATATTCATATATATATATGTATATATACATATATATATATATATGTATATAAAACCACGTGCTGAAAAATCTCAACCTCTGGCAGGTTCATGCACACTCCAGGCACCTTTATTTTTTATTTTTTACATCGAAATGAAGGTCTGTACATAGATTCTATCCAGTACTTCACGTTTAAAAGGGTTTTAACATCTAAACGGATCAACTTGCAATTTGAAGGGACTGTCAAACTTCTGAATAACATGTACTCTATGAAACAAACCAGCAAAAGTGCTTTAAAAAACTATTTCCTTATATACACGTTCTGCACAGAAGCTACAAGAAAATAAACCTGCAGCGTTCAAATCAGTCTGTTTTTAAATATTGACATTTGGAAAATCATCCTTTACATTTTTATGTAGGGTGGATAAACATATTCTATGGTATGTAAGAAAAACTTACATATTGCACAATAATCGCCACATGTGAGTGTAAATAAGAATGTCATTTATATTCTTTTAATCTTTACCTCCAAGCAGGAGCACCTGAAATTATTATATTCATTTATTACAGTATATGGGGCAGTGCAAAAATTATCAATACACCATTTTAATTATTTTTTTTCTTATTTGTTATGTTTTGTAACATGTTGCAAACAACTGTCTGTTTTAAAATCAGCCATTGTTTAGAAAAACTCACACAAAAAGCTATTTTCTGCTCTTACCACTGGAAGGAACTGAGCATGCTTCCGTTATTTAGTATGATTGTTACCACAAAATAAAAAGTTTCTCCAATAAAAGTAGATCAAATAATATGTGGCTCCAGGCTGAGTTTCTGTTAGTAAAGCAGTTTTTTTTTTTTTTTTTTGGTAAAAGTATGAACCTAAATTCACATTAACGTCTACTGCTGCATGTTTGATGCAGTGCTCAAGCAATAAATGCATGAAGGAAATATGAACTGAATTGTTGCCTTCAGGTTTGATGACTGGTCTGATGGATAGTCCAGACCTTTTGAAAAGACTTGGAGTCTGGTAAATCCAGTATGCCTTATAACTTATGCCAGATTCTAAACTTCTTTGTACTGAGGTTCGCACCTGTCACTTGAATTTTGAACTTGTTCGAAAGAATTTGTGACAATTTTTTTTTCTAGAAATATGTAGTGACAAAGTCTTGAAGGGTGACTATTTTATCTCAAGCGCATCTTAATTTTGACACTCTTCAGCCCATCTTTACAGTGTGAATGGAGGAGAAAAAATATATTTTTAAGGTCAGCCTTAAAATGTCAGTGTGATTGTATAGATTTATACAGCTAATATGCATGACCAAGAGCAGTTTTGCAAGCTGTGCATACAAAAAGTTAAAAGATTTTCAAAAACTCACCATTCAAATACACATTGGACCGAGCACACATCCATGAGGGACGCCCATATATGGAGTTTAAAGTCTTACTGTCAACACAAACTCTTGTCTTTCTGACAAATCCAGAACCCAGTGTGCAAGTGGTTTTTTAGTCTGAGCATAGTGAACCTTGCTGAGGGATTTTTGTGTAGATGTAGAATCCAAGCAAAGCTGATCGCAGTTTTCCATGTCGAATACGCACTTTTTTATTGCCCTCTGCCATGAAAGGCCTGGAATCTTGTGTGTCCATCAGTAAAATATCTCATATAAACCACTGGACAGATGTGAATAATATTCCCAAGAAGTAATCATTAGATGTACATCTAACTTCTGGGGTCAACCCAATTAAAGATGGCTGCCACTTTTTGACATTATAGCAAACACAAAAATGTCTCTGATGCCATCAATTACACTGATACTGGGCTAAAATTTGGTGTGGTAGTAGCCGAGCGTGATTCAACACAAAGTCCTAGCACTAACAGACCATGCAATACTTTAAAAAGTTAGTATGCTAGGCAGTAAGTGATATGAAAAGAGAAGTTACTTTCATTTAAGTTTTAACTGTTGAAATGTTACGTTTGAGAATTAAACTTGAAAGCTTACTGCCACTCATTGTCCTTTTGAATCGAGTTTTTATTCTGCCCAAACTGCAAGTTTTAATAATTTTCTTTGGTAATCACTGTGAAAAAAATCTGATCAGCTAAAAATGATTAACACTTTCTTATAGCAGAGGTGTCCAAATATTGTCATAGGTGGGCCAGAACAGTCTAGGAAAAAGAACTCGCGGTCTAGAAAAATTCTGAAATTTTTCTCCCCTTCTCATTTTTAATAACTTGAATATTTTGGAGAAAGGTTAAAAGTTTAGTTTAAATTCTTGTAGCCATGAGCCTTATAAACAACTTTTTTAAGAATTTAATTTATTGGATTTTTTTTTTTTTGTTTGTTTTTGGAGGGGACTTATTTGTTTTCTTGTGCTTTGAAAGTTCATTTTCATTAATTTTCAAAGGCAAAAGCCTGAAATGAGTAACAGTTCTTTAAATCAATTCACCATTTGGACCACCGACGGCCCAAATGTGTCATTAAAGTTCTGAAAAACAGCTGGCTGTCGCTAAAACAGGTTAAAAGGTTTGAAGGGACACTGATATAGTTGATCAACTTGTATGTCGAAGATAACACTTTATATTCTTTTAAAAATGTCCAATTTCTCCCCATCATTTATTTAATCAACGGAAACTATTTCCTTTGAAAACACTTGCATTGAGCCAAGTTTTTTGAATTATCCAAAATTCTACATTTTGGTTGGTCAGTGAAGGTTTGTTGTAGGATAAAGGGATTAATTATACATAAATATTTTTATTGTACTAAATTTTGCTCATTTTGAGATTTTTATTTTTTGCTGTTAAACCTAAAAATTCTACACTGTATATACAGGTCCTTCTCAAAAAAATTAGCATATTGTGATAAGTCATTATTTTCCATAATGTAATGATAAAAATGAAACTTTAATATATTTCAGATTCATTGCACACCAACTGAAATATTTCAGGTCTTTAATTGTTTTAATACTGATGATTATGGCATA
>JARVGS010000472.1:12822860-12833872 GCA_031762315.1 Hypsolebias antenori | reverse complement strand
CTATTATACAGAGTTTTTGTGTGTGTGTGTGTGGGGGGGGGGGGGTGTTCAGCTTGAGAGAAGAGGCAACGTGAGCGCTGCCTTTAACTTTTTAGCTACCGTAGATAGCCTGTATTTCACGCCACTGGCTTAGTGCTATGTCGGTGCCAGGTGGGGTGGGGTTTTGGGCAAGTTCGGTTTAGTAGGCGGGGTGCTCAGTTCTGTTGACAGGGTGGGGCAACTTGCTCGTATAATGGTAGGAGAAACACTGGTCAAACAATACTTACGGGTCACTTGGGGGATGTAGCGCTGCTTCACTTCACCACAAAGTAGCGCTGTTTCACCATGGAAATAATTATGATATTGATTTACAATCAATAAGAAATTACCATTAATTTAAGTGCATGCTTTATTTCAGTGGTAATGAAGAGTTGTGTAAATGAAAACCACCACTAGATGGCTGTCAAAATAAAAAAAATTATACACTATACAGTATCTCTGACGCTAAATTATTAATGATTAATCAAATCAATCAAATGATTACTTAATCAAAGCCAGCATGAAGTGGTAGTTTTTATTTACATAACTCTTCATTACCACTGAAATAAAGCACAATAATTATAAACCAATATTATAATTATTTCCATGGTGAAACAGCACTGCTTCGTGGTGAAGTGAAGCAGCGCTACATCACCAGTGCGACTCAGAAGTATTGTTTTTAGCGCATGCGCAAATGAGCTGACACTACAGATGGTGCTTCCGTAACAGACTGGGTAACCACAACAGCTGCTACAAAGGAGTTTGGTGTTCTCCAGGAAATTAACTGGTTTAGAGCGGCAAGGTGTGAAGTTGTCTTCTCATTAACAAACTCGGAGACAAATTTCCAGCTTATGGTGATTTATTGTGTTTCTTCTGGTATTTACACACAGCAACAACCAGTAAAGTTAAAACGAGCTCAAATGGCAAAGCTCCGTCTATGTCGGGAGCATAGGAAGTTAGGAACCATGAAATTCAGAAAGAAACGAGCCATAACCAAACAGAACAGAGCTTGGTAAACAACAATGTGTGGGATTTCTAACAGCTTTGTTAATAAAGGTTGAATATATTTAATTAAAATCAGATGTTTTAAAGAGCAAGTCAGCTTTTCGTTATGTTTGCTCTGTATATTTTCTGTTTAAATTTTAAATGCACAGTTGGGTTTTTGTTTTTTTTAAGGCTTGAAAAAATATATTTTTGAGACGTTTATTTTATACAGTTACAGCTGATTGTTAATAAAAGTGCCTGTGTGACAACTGGGACTAAGCTTTTACTCAGAAATATATTTCTGTTATTACTTTATGGAAAGAAAAAATATCACCATTCTTCTTAAAAATATTGAGATATTAATTTTGGTCCATATCGCCCAGCCCTAGCAGTTAGGTTCGTTTAGCAGGGAGGTTTCTCGTACCGTAGTCTCGTTGGTACCATGGGACTGTTGGCAGTGTGGTTCAGTAGTGGCGTGATTTTGTTAGCAGGTCTCGTCAGCAGCTTGATGGTAATAATGACTGCAGCAGCTGCCCTCCAGAACTGGGTCCAGCAGTCAGATAACATCCAAGGTTTCCCCGCAGAACCGAACGGGTCTGTAGAGTTCGGTCCGTGCAGGCAAATGGAGGATCATGGAGACAGCTGCCATGGCAGGCCTGAACCTGAGGCTGGACGGACTGAACCACGATGGCAAGGCAGCGACACACAAAACTTCACAAGTGTGTCGCAGTCATACCTGTACCGCTGATGTACATTATAGGCAAAAAAAAAAAGTTAAACCAAAGGCTGAGCGCAGCCATCTTGGAGGCCCAAGATGAGCTTAGAAAAGTGCCACAATAAATATATTTTGTGTGTGTGTGTGTGTGTGTGTGTGTGTGTGTGTGTGTGTGTGTGTGATTTCACTGTAAAAGTTGCTTGGTTTTGGGGAGCTAAAGTCTTTAAATGTGTGTTAGCTTAATTATAATACACTCAGGCTCTTCCACTGTTAAGATGACACATACGTTTGTTTATAATAAAACTGGTTGAGAATACGTGCTGGATTTTGTGTATTTAGTTCTGTGTGTTCATGTCTTAAAAATAACTATATTGTCTGCACTAATAAAATGGCACAATGTTTAAATCCTGAAATGTTTAAATACCAAACTGGAACAGGTCTCATCTACAGATTTACTGCTTCTTATTATACGTAGAACAAAATATTCAAAATAGTTTTTAAATTTATTTGATATTCTCTTATGAACTGTTTAACTCATCTCTTCGTTTGTCCTCAGGTCTGAGCGGCGCCATGGCGAGCATCAGTGTGCGCTCCGGCGCTCCCAGTTCTCCGACGCATGTGAGCGGGAGCGGCAGCAGCAACACGGGTGGAGGTAGTTCTTCTGGCTCTGGACCGGTGTGCCGCAGCAGGCGTAACGGCCTCCAAGATGTCGACCTGAACACTTTTATCTCTGAGGAGATGGCGCGACATCTGGACCCCACGGGCTCTGCCTCTGCTGGAGGGGGAGGGACCAGGAAACGAAATTCCACCCAATGTACTGATGTCATCACGGACTCCCCCACGCACAAACGCAACAGGATGATCTGATGTGAAGGTGGGAGGAGGGCGACGGATGGACATACAGACACGTCGATGACTGTCAGGCGCACGGGCTGAAGTGGAAGTGTCACGCTCTCATGGATGCTAATCTTTGTCTCCTTTCTTAACACTACGTACAAATCACTGACCTACAATCAGAAGTGTGTGTGCGCGTGTGTGTGTGCGTGTGAGAGGGAGAGAGAGCTAGATGAAAGTCAACTTCATGCTTTTCTGACCTATGAAGGAGACAATGAAGAGGTCTAATCAGTTCTTGCATTAAACACTTTTCAGTGGGTGGAAGAGCACCCTGACACATCTGTGCCCTTCCTCCCCCTGACCATCACTCATCCTCACCCGTCACCTTAATAAGGAAGTGAGGGCCATGATCAAACCGCTTCCCTCAGCAGATGGACTTTTGTTCGCCAAACGTTGGACCTAACTTTGTCAAAGGCTCGGCCCTTCATCAAGCAAACCAGCTTTGTGTTCTGTTACGTCATCATCACAGCTCTTGAAGGTGGAGCTGGTTCACCTGGTGTGGTTGTCACCCAGCATCAGCAGCTGTGTGTGACCAGCTACACATCTGTCTGCTGGGGGCACTGAACCACCAGGAACAGCTTCTTAATGTTTGGACGTTCAGACCAGTGTCTCTGCTCACTTCTGGGCTTCAGACGTTCTCGTACTCCTCCACCAGTGTTAAACTTGTAGGCAGGCTACAAGGAGTTTTCACTTTGCATTTTTTTTTTGTTTTTGTTTCAAGACAACAGGAAGTTTTTGTGTGCATCTGCTCAAACGGGCCACGTGCTGACTGATCCCCTCCCTCCCTTCGTCTTCTCACGAAAGCAGCTTCTGTTTTTATATGCTCGTGCGATGATTCTGATGAGTTGCAATAAGTATTTTTTTTTTTTTTTATTTTATTTGCACTTAGCTTCCACCTTTAACTCGTGCAAACAAATCGACTCTTCCATCGTATTCAGCTCGTCCAGCCCTGCGCAGGCCTGCTTGTGTTGAAGTGCTTTAAAAAAAAAGGCAGACCCTCTCAGCAATCTCTTCAACAGTATTTGTTCACAGCCGTGGGGCATTTTCTCTTCAGTGCTCCATTAAAATTCAGAGTCCTTAATTTTATTTGACAAAAGATTTAATTTATTGGGAAATGATCGGTGCTCTAAGGAAGTTGTAAATTAAAAAAAGTTATATGGGCATGTGTTAAGACCAAACAGAAGATAATCTTAAAGGGACGTGTGCATTAAAAGAAGAAGAAGAAACATGGGAAGCTTTCATTTTGTTGGTGTAGAATGATGAATTTGGGGAAGTAATTTAATTTAGAAGATGTTGGAGACAAAGCTCACTGCCACATGAATCTGTACATTTAGGCACAAAGTACTTGAACTGATAAATTTCTATTTAATTTTGGGGGGCTCCAAAAGATTAGCGCTAAACTGGAACTTGAACATTTGATGGTAAGTTTTTAAATCTTTGAGTTTAGGTAATAAATTTAATAATCCCACCTGCAGTAGGAAGTTGTTTTCTGTTGAAGCCATTGAATCAGACTTATGATTTATAAATGTTTATTATTCCCCAGTTGTTGATCTGTTTGTGCCACTAAATGTTTTTTTGGCCTCAAAAGTTTGTATTAAGTTGTATAAAGCCTGTCAGCTTTACTCTGCTGTTACAGATTGGTCACTAATTTCATACTTTGCATTTTAAGCTTTTATACTTGTACACAAACGTAGAGATTTGTCAATAATTCAAAAAGTACCGGTAGTTGTGCACCTGAAGCTTCGGAACCAACAGAATAAGTCTGGATTAACATTAGTTCTTGCGGCAAATTGAAAGATGTGTAAGAATTATTTCATGTTTCTGGATTACTATGAAAAAAGTCACATTTCAAGTACTCATTACACAGGAAAATGAAACCAGCGGATTAGTGGGATATGCTTTTTATAATTCAGTAAAGGGTTTTTGCTCAAAACAAAATCTAGAACCTCGTTTACAGCGAGGCCGCGTTCTGACCGCATCTAGACGTGAGAAGTTTGAGTACCGGTAGTCAAACATGACTGGTCCAGACTCCTGTCCCGTCTGCAGCCAGTGCCCCCAACTGGTTAGTGTGGTCACAGAGAAGGTGGCACTTTTTTGTTTTTCCATCCCTTAGCCAGTCAGAGTGTTCGTCTATATGATTTCAAAAAGGCCGACTCATGCCACACGTCTCTGGAGCCAACTGATACTTTGTCAAACAAATCCATAAATGGCTAATTATATCCTTAACACATGATTGTTGGTATAATATATGTGGTTCACATTGTAAAATAAATAAAACCTTTGAGTTGGAAGTCACTGGGTTCAGTCTCATTATTTTGTAATGGACAGTTTTCTTAGTTTGTTCAGTGGGTTCTGCTAACTATCAAACATTAATTTAAAATCCAAGTTTAAGAACGTTTCTGCCTCAGGGTTTTAATTTTGCATTTTAGTATGTTAGAAGGAACATGATCCATATACAGGTGGTCCTCGGTTTACGATCGAGTTCCGTTCCTACGGGCCAAACGTAACCCGAAATTGATCGCACGTGGCGATCGTTAGGCCGGATTTTGCCCGTAAACCGCGAAAATACATAGTAAATGTATGCTAACGCTGCACTGCACACCCATTTATTGACACAGAACTTTATTTACAACAGCTAACACATTACACCACACATTCATCTCTAAACACATAAAAGTGCATGCGTTAATGACGTAAATACGCATTTAGAGCGTAACTGGACTTACGGGGGTCGAACGCAAGTCCGGATTTTCGTAAACCGAGGACCACCTGTAATTCAAATGCATTATGGACTTTTTGAACCCTTCTGTTTTAATTCTTAAAAAAAAAAAAAAAAAAACGAGAACAGTTCAACAGCTCAAGATAAAACTGTTCTCAACTAAAGTCCTAAATTTAAAGGGGAGTAAACATGCTGGTCATCTGTATTTTTCAGAATTCCCTATGTTAACCACTGGGGAGGTGCGAGAAGACCATTAACAGGTTCCTCAGCAGTTTTTAAATTTGAAACTTGTTTTTAATATTTTCCAGGTCTGGATGAGTTTTAAAACAAAAGAATGGAACAATAATTTTATCTCCACATTCCAGATTTCTCTCGCTTCATTTCATTAAAAAATAAATTGAAGCCTTGAGTTAATGAAACGGACCAATATGCAAACATTTTTGTGGGGGTAATGCACAATAAATATAAAGTCGATTTACAAGAAGTGTTTGTACTCGGACATTTGAAAAGTTACTAAAGCAGAAAAATTGAAATGGAACCAGAAAGTCTCAAAATACAGTATGTATTGACCCATTAGAGCATGTAATAAATGAACTTTAATAGGTATAAATCAGTGTATTAACTCCACAGGGACATTTGACCACTATGGTTCAAATTTAGATAAATCCATTTGAATTAGAACGTGTCAAATTAATGATCCTGAATGTTCTAAATCTTGCACCAACATTATTTTCTCCACTTGAACTGGTGCAACAGACATGCACTGAAGGTAAAGCACCATAAAGAAGAGATTACTTAGTAAAATGTATGTAACGCTACACTTCAACAGAAATATTCATGATTAATGTCTTGGAGACGCACTTCAATCCATTTTGGTTTATTAACAGGTTTAAATCTTCCAGAATCGTCAGCAGCTGCGCACTCAGAGCGACGCGCTGCAGCACGTCATCACGTTAACAGAAGCTCGAAAACAATCTGCAACAATCTCAGCACTTTTATAAATCATAAAAGATGGTTAGTGAGAAAAGCTAAATGGAAACGTGTCTAATGACCAGCTACATCATTTTATTCTTCACCGGGTGGAAAACATCTACAGACAACACTGCTGAAGAAATCCTTGCTATGCTTTTGGTCCTTTTCTTGCTCCACCTCTTCACTGTCACCTGGAACTGAAGTCAAACATTATAAAATTAGCAGAAATAAAGATTTCCTTCAGTTTTTGGTGGGGAAACTTTATATATATAAAAAAAAAAAAAAAGTATTTCAGCTGTTTTATCTGACGTACTGTAAATATGCCAGGGTGACAAATGTCTAAAAATATTTTAGATTTGAAACGTTTCACTTTCTATCCTTTGTCCTTTAGCTAAAGCTGAATGTTTTTCTCGATGTGACCTCTCGTGAGCTCATTTCAGTAGACAGAGGAGTTGGACTCAGATCTGACTGAGGGGCAGGAACTTCTGGTAGTAGCTCTTGGTTACGTCAATCATCAGGTCCTGCGTGCACTCAGGGAGCTCTCCTGAAAACAGACCTGACAAAACGAGACCAACGTTAAAAACGACCCAAGCTCACTTGTTCGCTGTGAGTGTCCTGCTGACCTGGACATCCGGAGAAGACGGTGAAAGGCGGCACCACCGTCTCAGGTGGGAGCACAGTGTTGTCTAGGATCTTGCAGCACTCCTTCAGCACACACCGACGACCCTGTGTGTCCAACACAAAATAAAATCAAACGTCTGCGGGATCGAGAGCGTTCACCGACCAGAGGTTTCATTTAAATCAGACGAAATTTGTTCTTAATGTCTGAGTGAATCTTGTCTGAAGCAAATGGTTGAGAGTCAGCTTATTTATTTTATATAAACCTAAAAAAAAATAAAAAAAATTCTGAATGTATTTATCTAAAAAAAAAAAAAAAAAAAAAAATTAAGCAAAAACCTATTTTACATTTTTTAACCCCATCTGTTTTTAACACTGTCTGCAGTCGTGCTCAACATAAAGCAATATTTTACATATTAGAATATAAAACAACAACAACAACAAAAAAAGATTCTGGTCCTAACAAGGCCATAAAATATGAAAAGTTTAAAGCAACATCTTACATTATTCTTTATTTACTCAAAAAAAAAAAAAAAAAAAACACAAGTAGGTAAAAATAAATCAGAGGGTGAAAAACTGCAGAGATTATTTTATGACTACAACATTTTATTTGCTGATTTTGATTAATAAAATATGCTCCCTTTCTTGCACTCGACTCAGTTTTTTTAAGACTCTTGAAAATATTAAAAAAAACTTTGACCTAAACTTTCATTAAATGCCAAAACTATAATTACTGTACACTCCACAGTGTGTTTGATTGTTTCAACCAGACGACCATGTGACCCCTGCTGCTGGGCTGAGTTCAGACGCTGCTTTTGACTCTTCTGAAACTTCTTTGTGAACATTTTCAGCTCATGATTTGAAGCTAATTTCCCAGAGAAGGAAGAATGTCGCATTATGTTGTAGTTCACTCACTATCACGCAGTTTTTGCCAATGTGGACGTAGGAACCGATCTGAGCTGCGTTCACCACGCAGTCCTCCTCGATAAAGACGTGGTCTCCGATGTGCAGCGGGAAAAATGCCACTCTGAAGGAAACAAAAACAAAAAAAAAAGAAAAATACAGCTTGTGTTTATTTCACACAATAAATACCTCAAGGATTAAGTTGGATGAGAATAAACTGACATAGTAGCAGAGCTGTGGTTTTTGTTTTAACGAAACACAAGCTGTGCTCATTGAAAGCATCACCAACCAGTTTGAAAGCAAGGACTAGTTTCTCAGAGTGATCCTGGCCTAAAAATAAAGAGCGTAATGTAAATTAAATATAAATACTTTACCCTTTGCTAAACTTTTTGAAAGGTGGTCTAATTACACTCCGGCTTTTCACAACACAGTGTCTCCCCACTCTGACGTTGGCCAGGTCTCCTCTGATGATGCAGTCATTCATCACAATAGTCTGAAGGAGAAAACAGAAATCAGGAACAAGGCTGTGCATTATTGTTTAATAAACCATTCAGCTGTTTTCTTACTTTGCCATTAAGAACGATGTTTTGACTCCCACACAGCACCGACTGCCTGCTCACTTTGTTCCCAGATGCCTGTAAGAGCATGACAGCACCAGTTACCATTTAGGTAAGTACGTGTTTTTAATTTCATTGTCCATTTTTAAATGGTTTCAATGAGTCCAGTCCAACGCCCTTCGTCTTTAGCTGCGAGTTATTAAAAAAAACTAATTATTTCAGTCAAAAGATTATTTATAAACAGCAAATATTACCGTCTCGATATACTCCGCTTTGTTGTATAATATTTCAGACAGCTCCATGCTTATCAAGTCGATTTAGCCGTAATTATTTGACAATAACATGAAGCAGTTAGCGGAGCTGCTTCCTGTCTTCTGCGCAGGAGCGGATATGACGTCAATGCTTAAAGGTTTTACAAAACAAAAGTGCTGAGAAAAAAAAAAAGTGTAAACTCAATCATCCAGTTTTCAACAATAAAAAAGGTTCAATCATGTCATCTGGACCAGTTTCTTAAAGTGAGAAACATTTCATCCCCAATCCGGAAAGTATGGGGGAATAAAAGTAGCGAAAGATTAAAAAATATCTCAATAGCAAAGTAAACAGAAGTAAATTAAAATGAATTGCTCATTAATTTATTAATTATGCAGGCCAAATTCTTCATCCATGATGTAAAATAAAAAGCCAATTAAAAAAAAAAAAAATCTTATGAAATACAGTATATGAAATCAATTTGATTAACAAGTATTCAGAAAACAAACAAAAATACTGTATAAAAACAAGATTTATTCTAATTTTAATTTTGAAGTTCACACTTTTTTTTACTTTTTTGATTTCTTTCATTGCCTTCAATACTTAAATATATGCCTTATATTATTATTATTATTATTATTATTATTATTATTATTAATTATTATTTACATTGCTTTATAATGTTTTTTTGTTTTTAATATTTTTTCAACAAAGTATTTACTTGACAATAGACAATCATATAAAAAGCATATAAAATGAAAAGTAAATAGAAGAAATTATATAGAAATATGAAACAAAACGCAGCTACACTATAGTGATGTAAAATGCTCACACAGACTCATGTTCGTGCTGCTGTTCGGCGTATTGTTTTTACATTATTAGTGCTTAGTGTATATTTATTTGATGTTTTTCTTTTAGTCTTAGTTCATGTCTTCGATATTATTACTGTTTAAAATCCTTTAGAGAGGTCAAAGTCGACAACTTCAGATCTTTTTGCAAAGTGGTTCAGGTCAGAGCAAGAGAAGGCCTTTTTTCAAAGTTTGGTCCAAACTGAGGACATGCTGCAGGTAATAATGTCCTGAGAGCCATGCTGTAGCTGCACTCACAAAGTGACATGTAGGAGGAGATGTGTGAAGGCAGCAGACCAAGAAATGATTTAATGATGAAAATGTACCAGTGTGAAGTTAATGATGACCAGTTAACCAGTGAATATGGGGTGCAGTGATGGGTACGGTACTTACAGCCAGTTATGAATCTTAGTGCACCGTGATGGACAGCATCCAACATCTGCAGGGTGTTTGTAGGATCATTCATGTAAATAATGTCACCATAGTCAGTGGAGGGAAGGAAAGTAGCTGTTCCAAGGTGTTTCCTAGCATTCAGCATTAGGATCTATTTCTGAAAAATAAACACAATTTTACTTTCTATTTATTTACCAAGTTTTCAACATGAAGTTTAAAGGAGAGATGCAAATCAACCAAGATACCCATGCCTTTATAAGACTCAACAAACTCAATAGGAACACCACTCATATAAGACAGAAGGATGGACTGCTGGTACCAACTTCCTGTTTAAAAACAACATCCCTTTGGTTTTTATCAGCACACCAGTTTGAGATGAAACAAATCTGACAGGATGATGTCTAAAACAGACTGTACAAGCTCACTTTTTCTTGTCAAACTTGTTTGGAAAGCAAACATTTTCTTTAAAAGACACACTGAGTTTGGGATGAATAGAAGTGAGAAGAAAAAAATCTTGAATTTCAACATACCAATCACATCTACAAGATTATATGATTTATTAAATATTTAAAGCATCCAAAACAAGGACAGAATATCATCACATTATAAAGAATCCTCTTTCTAAGTTTTCAGTGAAAAGTTTTTTTAGTTTGTGCAAAGGAGCACTGTCTTCTGAGACACATTCAGGAAAGAGCTGAGTTATTGGAGAAAGCACAGTTTTTCCAAGAAAGTTTTAAAAAACAGTTTTACAGTTTATTGAATATGAATCCATGGAATCTACAAATGTATTTTGAAAATATTAGAAAACAGAATCCTTCTCTCTGTCACTTGTTCTTGTACGATAAGATCTCCAAACCCTATGTGTCAATTTTTCACCACTTTTATTGTCTGTCCAACAGATCTCACTTGTAAATGAGTCTTCAAGGCTCATTGTGATTTATCATTTTAAATCAAGTTTGAATAAGAAGACACTGAAAACAGAGTTTGTGTAGAAACAGCTTGGTAACTATTACCAGCTCACGCACTTGTTTTATATCTTTTTTATTTTTGCATTTACATTAGAATCCATCTTTATTTATTTTTTTTTTTATATTTTTTTCTTTTTTTTTTTTTTTTTTTTTTTTTTTTTTTTTTTTTTTTTA
>JARVGS010000472.1:12805262-12816842 GCA_031762315.1 Hypsolebias antenori | reverse complement strand
GACAGCCCAGAAACCTGGTTGATCTAGAGAAGATCTGTGTGGAGGAATGGTCCAAAATCCTGCTGCTGCAGTGTGTGAAAAACTACAGGAAACATTTGACCTCTGTAACTGCAAACTAAAGGTACTGTACCAAATATTCACATTGATTTTCACAGTTCAATTTGCAGCAGTAACACACAAATAAATTATTATTTTTTAAATCATACATTGTGATTTCCGGATGTTTTAATTTATTTTTTAGATTATGTCTCTCACAGTGGACATGCACCTAAGATGAAAATTTCAGACCTCTCCATGATTTCTAAGTGGGAGAACTTGCAAAGTCGTAGGGTGTTCAAATACTTGTTTTCCTCACTGTATAAAGTAAAAAAAAAAAAAAAGGTATATAAGGATATACACTAAACCAGAGGTCTGCAATCTTTACGATCGTCATTTCTTCTTCATTCACTGAACGTGTCCAGAGCCGCAAAACTTACTAAAATTGTAATTATCTGGTGGCCCATGGGCCACTTTGTTTGTTAAAGGGGCTTTTCTGGCCAGTAGGTGTGTAATTATAAAATTAAAAACCTCTAATGATAAGATTTGATATTTTTACATTTTGAGACAAAAGACTGGATTCGATCCATCATCTTTACTCACTTCCTTTTCGGGTTGCAGAGGGGTCACTGGTGCTCATGTCCAAGTCACAAGTCTATCACAAATAATTATATTCTTGTAAAGAAACAACATATTTTGCCAATTTAAAAAAAAAAAAAAAAAAATTAACTGTGCAGGCTGATGTGATATTTTTTTTTTTTTAAATTGTGGAGAACTGTAGTCTACGTTGAAGAAAGAAAGCATAAAGTTAAAGGGAGTATGATTTACTCTGTATTAGTACTAGTATCTACATATTTGCTTAGGAAATTACAGGATAACTGGTAAAATGAGTCATTTTTATTGTGGGTATAACATCCTATAAATTCAGTTTTATGTTTTGGTCAAAGCATGAAAGAGCCACTGTGGCTCCAGAGCCGCAGGTTGCAGACCCCTGCGCTACACGAATACCAAATGGTACGCTAAAAGACGTGACTGTGACAAAGGTAATAATTATTTGAGCATTAAAAAAAAAAAAAAAAAGGAAAAAAAAAAAAGAACCTGAAACAAGAACGATCTGATTGGACCCAACGTCTAATAAAACAAAAACTTTTTATACGTTATGTAAACATCTGGTTTTACTCGTAGCATCTGCATGAATCGCAGACGGTCTGCTGTAGTCCTGACCCGACTCGGACGGATCAGCTTGTAGAACTGGTCAGTTATTAATCTCTTCCTCCAAACTGGAAAGACGTTAGCACTTTATAAGCTTGCCTTAGAATCTCAGATGTTAGAACAACCGTACTCAAGCATATACAAATTACAAAAACAGCAAAATTTTCTGTAATTTAAACAAGTGGCATCAAAACCACAGACTTTTTTTTTTAAGTGCCTTGTTTTTCCAGATGTTTACCAGTTTCTCTGTAAAGAAAAGACGCTCTGTGGAGGTGAACGTTGTGTCATTAGTCTTTTATTGAGGGTTGTACCCAAGTTATACAGCTTTGTATGCTGGCTGCAGGAGCCAGAAGGTTACAAACAGTAATCAGTATACAAGTACAGCCAACAGAAGACCTACCACTACTCTACACCTTAGTACAGATTCTCATAAGAGCAAAGAAAAGAAAAACAAGCGACAAAAGGAGAATAAAAAGATTAAATGAAACCAAAACAAACAGCATCAGAGGAGACATTCATTATTAGAGCACATTGGAGTTGGTTTTCAGACCATGTAATATCAGGCGACTTCGTTTTTTTTTTTTTGTTTTGTTTTTTTATACCCATACAAATAAAGATTGTCCTTCAAAAAGTGCAGGTTCCACCGAAGTTTAAGGGAAAATCCTTTGATGAGCCGAGGAAGACGTTTGAAAAATAAAAAGGTACTTCCTGTTTCGTCAGAGAGGAAGACTCCCCCTCGATGGTTATAGACACCGAATGTTTGTATTCTCATAAATATTTTATAGTTTCAACAGTCTCCCCCAAAGCAATGTGCATAATAGGTTTACAGGTGATCCAACTACACGCTGCGGATTGATAGAATCTCTATAAAAAACATCGTAGTCGTGTAAAATTAGCAGTTTCGAACCGGCCTCGCTCCCTCGGCGTGACAAGGACACAAGCTGTGAAAATAAATGGACTTTTGCTAATCTGAACCTGTCCGCTCCTGCTACAACTGGCCCGACTGGCCCTGCTCAGGTACTAAAGGTTTATCAGGTCTATTTTTTTTTTTTTTAAGTTTTTATTATTATTATTCATAGTAGAAGTACAATTCAAAGATGGCACATGTTTGAGAAACATTACTGGGAATCTCAGCTGTGTTTTTAAAGTTTTTGGGATCATTTAAACAACTGAAGAAACAAACAAAACCCAAGGTGGACATGGAAGCCTGGGTTCAACGCTCCACTGCATAGTCTCTCTGAGCAACACCCACCCACCGAGATACCCCACCCTCCCCCCCCACCCCACCCACATCTTTGTGCTGGTTAGACTAAAGCTTTTCAGGGTTTGTACGTGTGGTCATACTAAATGTAAAACAACAAAGACAGCAGATTCTCACAGTTTTTTTTAATTCCTGTCTAAAATTAATAATAGCCTTAGCACTTTTGATCGACTGTAGGAGCCGTTGGATGTGTTATGAAATAGCATTTACTCACAGGATAGTTAATAGAAACACAAGTCACATTAATATTATTTTTTCTTAAATATTAAAAAGTAGTAGAGTATTATCAGCAAATTTCCTTCCATCTATCTCTCCTCCCCTCATCTGGCCCTGTGGTGCAGCTGCTTGGCAGCTCTGGGGATTGTACATTGCTCGTGGTGGTTTTTTCTCAACATCCTTTTGCAAAAAAAAAAAAAAAAAAAAATTCTTCAAGCATTTTATATCATCCAGCTTTTTAAATACATATGCACACAACTAAAATAAAAAAAAATAAAATCGATCCCTTTCCTTCCGTATCATTCCTCCCTCCTGGATTTGGCATAAATTCACACACGGTTTCTATCTTCTCACACACACACACACGCACACACACTTCGACAGTAGACTGGACGAGACAAAGATGGCGAAAAATGACTCCGCAAAACAAATATGGTGACGTTACTGAGGCGTTTTATTTATTTATTTATTTTTTTTACTGCCGTAGCTCGTCTTTTCTCGAACAGCACAGCGGTGCTGATCAGAGTGGTTGATAAAAGCTCAGGAAAAGGAGAACTGGGGGGGAAGAGAGAACAGAGCTGCTTGTGCCAGAGCGTGAAAATAAGCACCACCAAAGACACCGGAAAGAAGAAACAAAGTGTAATGTTAGGGACTATGTCGCTTGCACAGTTTGCATCTCCTCTCCTGTAAGTTGAGCTCAGTGGATGCACGAGGAGAGCTGAGCGGAGAGAACGAGGCAAGTGAGACCCCGCGTCCCTGAAAAAGCCCGGAAGAACCAGTCCGTAGCCGAGTCCCGTCCCAATCTCAAGACGCGAGCATCTCCAACTGATGGTCACCATGACAACCCCACGAGCGGCAGGTGCCGCCGAGACATGGGTAAGACTACTGAGGGGGTCAGAGAAGTCAGGGTGACTATTAAAAAAAATAAACTGTTTACAGTTTCAGCTACATTCTGGCTCAGGCGAGTTCTGAGCAGACATCCCCCGCACGGTAAGCGATGGAAACCCGGGCGGAGCGGGGACGCTCTCGTTCCTTCACTGGGACCAAGGAAGCACCACACATACGTAAACACACACGTAACGCACTCGACGCATGCAATCAAACGCCTCCGATACTTTAAAAACACAAACCGACCAACTCAGTTCAAGTGCAAAATCCAAGGCTCCTCAGATCAATTAGTCAAATTAAGTCAAAAACACACAACACAGTTCAGATGTTCCACTTGATAACATGACAACAAATAAGATATATATATATATATATGTACTTATATATAGAATTAAGCAAACAGATGTGGAATTAGGTAAACTAATCTTTTTGTATGATTGAAGTATTTGGTAGAGAGCGTTCAATACTGGCACACGCCACTGTCAAGTCTGGCTAATACTCGAGGTTCGGCTTCACTACATACGCTTTTAAAAGTAGTTATATACTCAAGGCTAAACTTAAAAAACACAACTAAAGCCAACGCTTATAGAACTTCTGAAATAAAAACCTACACTGGTGGAGGGGGGGAACGTGTGCACGCAAACACAACAGGCTTAACACAAAACAAGAAATTAAGGTCCATGGCTTCGCTAATGCTGATCTCTCGCCTGCTCGCTCTGAAGCTTTTTGTTTTCGTCGAGATAAAATTGTGCATCGTTGTAACTTAATCACTGGTGTATAGGTTTATTTATTATTCACGCTAAGTTGTTGTTTTTAAGTCAACAAACACCACTGGTGGATTTACATTCACGCTGTTCTCTCGCACGCAAATTCATGACGTCAGAAACTTCAGACGAATACCCCGCCCTCCCCCCGAATCAAAGGAAGAGGGGGAGTGGGGGGAGAAATAATAAACAGTACAACAATACAATCATTTTCTATTTGTAAACAGGTAGAAGCCACTTGACTTGTTGCATCTTCAGACACAAATATGATCAAGGCAATGAAATGTGGACGACTTTTGCACTGCTAAAATATCTTCAACCTAAACAGGATTTTAAAGGTTTTGTCTTTTTTTTCCTCCAAAAACACCATTTGTGGTAATGATTAAAAAGTGACAACAAAACAAAAAGAGGTTATATTTTGCATTTGTTGTACTTAATGAAACGTTTAAAACATTTGAGACACATGGCGGGGGGGTGCCTCTCAGTAGGCCTTGTGAATGTGAGAGGGTACACACAGTATGCATAGATACAGATTTGCCTTTTCTCTTGGTTTAGAAATCTGACAATATTTCACACGGACACACTTACAATAAACACTCCCCACATTTTTTTTACAACAGTGGAGTGGAGGAGTGAAGGGGGAGAGAGGGAGCTCCTCCATTATCTTGTCCCTACACTAGGACGCTCCCCCTCCCTCAAAAGACAGCATATTAAAAGCAGTGTGAGCTTCTCCAGCTTAAAGCAGTTATTTGGCAGAGGAAATAAAAAGACCTATACATAGTTTTCAGTGCTAGATGTTGGATTTTCCTTTCCTACAAGAAGTAGTTTTTTTTTAAGTTCAACTACGATGGGGGGGAGGGAAACTGGCTTAATTTCCTGAGAACCACTGCTGGTTATTTAGCAGACAAGAGGAATAGTTTCAATAACCAACGCCATGGCCAAAAACACTGATCCGAATTCCCAGAGTTACAACGCATCGTCTTCATCCTCAATAAGGTTTTTTTTTTTTTTTTTTAAAGTTTTAAATTTTTTATAAGTATTTTATGTTTTTAATCTTTTTTTTGTGTGAATTTTTCAAATGTTTTTTTCTGTCTTCTTTTTTTTTTTTTTAAATGAAGAATGAACACACGTTCTGCCTCCTAAGTCTTGTAAACAAGAGGTTGCAGTGTGGCACCTCCAAAACATTGAAAGCCTATTCTGAAAGTGCTGTTCCCTCCCTGCCCACTAGGGGGCTCACCAGGAGGGCTTGCTAGATAGGCCCCACCACTTATATTAGAGTGGGCGGGGCTTGCTAGTCCCAGCTGCGGCTACAGTCCTTTGCACTGCAGAGCTCAACTTTCTTTAGTTTTAAAACAAAATTGGTGCAATACTTTTAATGTTGACTTTTTTCTTTCACCCGATATTAATTTTAAGTCAGGTTTTTATTCTTTATCGGTTGATCGTGAACTCCACAACAACGCAGTAAGGTAGGCGTGCCAAGGCAGAGAGGAGCGCATACACACGTTCATTCACAATGCAAATACCTACACGCAAAGTACTTCCACGCACACATTCACACATACAATAAGGACCTCAATGAGTAAACAGCTACACTGGAAAAACTGGCTGCTCCCTCTATATTGCAGATTATATATACTGAGAAAAAACCACATTCAGTGCAAAGTTAAAAAAGCTCATACTCCAACATTGTCAGCAAACAAATGCAAAAAAAAATAATTAAATGAAAACATTAAAAAAAAAGAGAAAAAAAAAAAAAGAATTGGAATTCAAATAAACACGACGATTTGAAACAAAAAATATATACCATAATAATAATAATATTGAACTTTACTGAAGCTTTTTTCGGTCTGAAAGAGCACTACCTGGAAGCAAAAATCCATCTGTTCACATTATAGAATTGGCCTGCATGATTCAAGTATTCCGACTGATATGTTTTTGGGCTAAAACAAAGTGGACATATGTGCAGAAAGAGAAACGTAACTTGTATTCCACGGGGGGAGACCCCGTTTTGTTGAATATCTTGTAAGTGAGAGAGTCCAACTAGTGCCGTTGCATTTAGAACTACTTTTTTGTATCCATTTTCTTCGGATGATTAACAATTCTCCACTGACCCTTCCCCCAGTCGGTATGACTGCAAGGCTCACATGGAGTCGCCGCCCCCCGTCAGGTGATCCACTGGGAGGAAGGAGCTGATTGGAGAGGGGCTGCTGATCCTTCCTGACTCGGTGCCACCGGGGGTCCCCCACAGGCTACTGGAATAGTTGGGCCCGCCCCAGAGAGAAGACCTCTGTAGGTCACTGCTGTTCCACTGGTTCAGTTCAGAGGCGCGGCTGGGAAAAGGGTGAGACTGATCCATTCTGCTTGGAGAGGAGCCTATGGTCTGCCAGCCAGAGGAGGGAGTGGCCATTGACTGCCCTTGTGCAAAGAAACGGTTGATTTCCTCCTCGCTGGCAAACTCAGCCAGAATAGTAGTGTTCCCCAAAACACACCTGTAATTATAATCAAAGTGGGGGTTTACTTAAACAAAATTTAGAAAATAGTGTTTAGTTTTGATCAAACTGACGAGCAAATGGCTTGTCTGACTGAGGCCCAGATCTTGAACAACTCCAATCTCAAACATTTTTCATTTATTCTTTGCCAGAATACTGGCGCCAATGGTGTTTGTATGAACGACATAAGTTTCTGAAACTGGAGTTGTTTTAAAACGGCAGCACATCGATAGTTATCTTGTCAATCAGATCAAATTTAAGTCTTTTTCCCCTCCCAAACTTAAGAAAGTTAAATAACGAAAATTATATAACATTTGCATCAGAATGACAAACAACCTTGTACTGAACACATTTTGTTTTGTTTTCATAACCAGCCTGTCATGAGGATGTTAGTCCTGCTGGTCTTTGATGGTCTGTGTGTGAAGTTCTTACATGTGCAGGCTCTTCTGGGCCTTGGCGGCCTCATCCTTCGAGCTGTAGCAAACCACGGCGTTGCCATGTGGCAGGTTGAGGTGGAATGTGATCAGAGGGCCGTGCTGCATACACAAGGTCCTCAGCGTTGAGCCGTCGATCTGGGAAACCACCATGAGCAGAGTTGACCAAAGTTATGAAGCTGGCCATTATCAGACACTTTCAGTGCTTTTTTATTTATCTACTTCAAATAAACAAAACCAGAAAAAAATAAGGTCCTGTTTATGCCAGTACCTGAGGTGTGAGATTTTTCAGAACAAGCCATTGAGTTCTTCCTGAGCTGCTGCTTTCACCCCAACTGGAACCTGCCGTCACAGAGCAGTAGATCAAAAAACTGTGATTAAAGTCAGCATAAAAAAAAGGTAAATAGTCAACCTATAACAAAGGCTGCAATATGGCCTTTTAACATTCAAGCATGATAAAACCAGTTTCAAAGCTGACAACTAATTAATTTTGTAAATTTGGATCATAGCCTTTCAGCTGTCATCTATAATTGTATAATGTAATGTTGAGAAATTTAGATATGTTAACAAATAAATACCTGGTTATTTTAGTATTTCTTACAACAAACTTGAGTGGAAAATCTTTGAGTCTCTTGCTTTTTCCTCACCAGGTGTGTATCTGGACTCAGAGGAGGCCCAGCCCCCCAGCCTCAGGGCAGAGCCATCCCAGCCAGAGGGGGCAGGGTTGGGCTTCTGGCTGGTGAGGCCGGGTGGGGGTCTGGAGGGGGCCGGTACTGGCAGCGGCTTGGGAGACAGAGGAACCTTCCAAAGCTCGTGGGCTAGAGAGGAGTTGGACACAGAACCACCGCCAGGAGACCACTTTGATTCACTGGGTCGAGCTACATGGAGAAAATAAATGTTTTATATAATAAATAAAAAAATAAATTCAAAGTAATCAGTGAAAAAGTGTGTGTACAGGACTAAACTGAATTTATTTTATTTCAGTCTGATTGCAATTTATTTTATTTAACCTTTATTTGTACAGGTAGTCTCACTGAGTCATGAGGACTTATTTTCAAGAGAGACCTGTTTTAGAGGGACAACATATAGAGTACGGACAACAACATACAACAATAAAAAGCAATTAAAATTAAAATTGTGTTATAAAAACACTGTTACTGTTAGTGTGGTTCTGTTGGCAGCATGGTCCTGTTAGCAGCACGGTTCTGTTAGCAGTGTGGTCCTGTTAGCAGTGTGGTTCTGCTGGCAGCATGGTACTGTTAGCAGCACAGTTCTGTTAGCAGTGTGGGTCTGCTGGCAGCATGATACTGTTAGCAGCACGGTTCTGTTAGCAGCACGGTTCTGTTAGCAGCTTGGTCCTGTTAGCAGCTTGGTCCTGTTAGCAGTGTGGTTCTGCTGGCAGCATGGTACTGTTAGCAGCACGGTTCTGTTAGCAGCATGGTCCTGTTAGCAGCACGGTTCTGTTAGCAGCTTGGTCCTGTTAGCAGTGTGGTTCTGCTGGCAGCATGGTACTGTTAGCAGCGCGGTTCTGTTAGCAATGTGGTTCTGTTAGCAGCATGGTCCTGTTAGCAGCACGGTTCTGTTAGCAGTGTGGTTCTGCCCTGGTTAAGCATTTCTTGCATCCGTGGGAAGTTCCATGTGGCTTTGACCTGAATTTCAAACATACCTGAAGTGCTTTGTGCTGTACTGGTGAGGGAACCGCTGTGGCTGGAGGCACGAATGGATGACCAGGCACTGTTAGAAGGCATCGTGGTGTTCAGTGATGAGGATGGCCCTAAGAAACATCAGGAGTGTTACACGGCAGGCTTGTGTGTTCAGACTGTTAGACTAACACCTGTTAGTCTAATATTATACTCTGCAACGTGTCGGTTACCGTTGTTCCTGTCCCTGAGGTGGTCTGTGTCACGGACGGTGTTGATGGAAAGGTTGTTGATGACACTTCCAGGTGTCACGTAAGGGTCAGTCTCAGGGTCAATGTTGGGGTAACCTTTCCAAGGCTCCCCAGGCCGGAACTCTGCAAACAAGAACCTCGATGCGATTAGCAGTTTTCAAAGCAATCTGTTTTAAACTGTTGGTGAATGTGAAGGTGCATGTACCTGGGGGCCAAGTGACAGTGTTTCCATGGGGTGGGGGTGAGTTGGCACGGGGCGGCCAGCCATCACCCACAGAGCCCAATGATTGGCCGGGAGGACTCAGGGGAGAGGGGCCAGGAGACAGGAAATCATAGAAGGGAGAGTCCTCCAGACGCAGCCCAGACGACATAGCACCTGTGGAACAAACACAAACAAGAGTCTATTACAAGAAAACACTTAATTTAACAACCTCAAATAATATTTCTAAACCCATTTTGGTTTGCAGTATACTAAAACTTTGCATATATTTAAACACTGTGAATCCAACAGAAAGTTTGAGACAAATTTAAAGCTTTATAAAGAAAGAACGATTTTTATTTTATTTCCTACGGCAAAAGTCCTACAATTAAAAATAAAACTACTGTCTAATGTACCAGATTTGCTGTTCTGCTCCAGCGTGTCAGCAGCCCAAAGTTTCTTCAGTCTGGACTGGGGTGGCTCTTTGTAATTCACAGCTCCACCACTACTACTTCCACCACCAACACCCATGTCCAGGGATACATTCAGGTTAGAGTTCAAGTCTGAAAATAGAGGGAGAGAAGCTTCAGTCCCACCTGAACATATGGCTAGCTCGTGAAATAAGACTGACTTCTCATAATTAACGTACTTAAAGGGAAGTTGTTGAAGGAGCCGATGGTGGCAGCATCCTTCTGCATCTCAGAGGGATTCTGGGACAAGTAGTTTTCTTGGTATGCTTTGAGTGGCAGGGCCTGCTTCAGCAGGGAGGGGTCCAGGTGCCGCGGCGGCTGCATCATTGATGGGGATGAACCAATGGGACGCGTCTGGAAACAGGAAATGGAAGGTTAAAAATGTTTTAGAGGAAACAACAGACTCATTTGACTGCAGCAGAACTCATAAACTAAGTATAATTTAGCAGAATTAATGGCCCCACACCTGATCGTTTTGACGCCCCACAGGCATGGCTCTCTGGTTTTGAGCCTTTTGTTGTTGCTGATGCTGAAGGAGAAGACGCTGCAGACAGAATAGGCCATCACAAAAAATGTTAAATGTAGCAGTAATGTCTGAACAGTTTAGAGAAACAAGGAACTTTAAAATGTTGATGCAGCATAAAGGTCAACAAACAGAAGCCCTAAAAACATCTATATATTTTGAAAACATTTGTGTACATGTTTGTATAGGTTTTTTTTCTGTACCTGTAACTGGCTGATCTGGTTGAGCTGCGACAGCTGGTTGAGCTGGGAGAGTTGGTTGAGCACAGCCACCTGCTGAGGGCCAAACAGCGGGTTCAGGCCACCGTTCCCTCCTGGGTACTTCAACAAGGATGGGGGGACCTGCACAGAACAACATTTAAGCACTGGAGCAGTTCAGGATTTCAAATACATCCTGTTTAACATCCTTTAAGATCCTGTTTGATCTTTACAATGCTTTTATAAATAATGCCTGGCAATTCTTTCAAATAGTAACTATGAATTGATGGAATGAACAAAATAACATCTAACAATTTCAGAAAGTTTGTTCTCAAACAAATGCTGATTAGAAGGTATGAAATGCACATTCATGGGTCGTGATTCAAAGAATATGTGGTCAAATTCAAAAAGCAAATAAGATGTAACTTTATTGATCCTGCAGGAAATAGTTGAATATTTTCTAAAAATACTGAATTTTTACATTATTATTAGTGTAAACTAAATATTTTCTAATAAAAAACTAAAGATCAGTGAGCACAATAATAAAAAAAAAAAAAAAATTGTTTTTCTTTGCTACCTGAGAGGGCAGGATGGGTGGAGGCACTTGGTTACGAAGATTGGGTTGAGGTGGGGGCTGAGATTGGGGGCCGCCTCGGCCCTGTGCTATGCTACTGCCACCCAACATAGGGTTTACATTCTAAAAAAGAAAAACACACACACCATGGAAATATTTATGAAATTTTGAACAAGGTACAATATTACTCTCGATTTTGTTGGAAGCTCTAAGCCACATATGTCAAAGTACCGGCCCGTTGGCCAGATCCGGCCCGCAAATTAATTATTTCTGGCCCCCTGGATCATATTTAATTATTATTAGAAACGGCCCGCAGTCCACAGCCGCCCGCTGGTGTTTTGCGCGCACTAACACTACATTCCCCACAATGCAACGGTAGTAGGGTGGGGGCAGATCCGATCCGGAGGCGTGTCTCATGAACCCAGA
>JARVGS010000472.1:12520705-12531087 GCA_031762315.1 Hypsolebias antenori | reverse complement strand
AAACAAAACAAAACAAACAAAGCAAAAAAAATTGTAGAGTATCTACAATTTTTTTTGCTTTGTTTTGTTTTGTTTTTTGAATGTTCAGAGGACCAGACTTAGCTTTTTTAGATTTACAGAAAACAGATGTGTGAACTGAATTTTTACGTTTTGTGAATTCTGGTTGGTGTGAAAATTAGTTTGTTAATGTAAATGACGCCATAGCTGAAATCTTAAAGAGTATTTATGTCTCTGTAAACCAGTTTCAATGTTTGTGGATAAATCAGCTGCTTTCTGGTGTTTTATTAACAGAGTTGGATCAGTCATGTTTTTTAATTGCAGCACAGCTGTCTGAATCACGACTGAACCATAAGATGTCGTCGCATATCCACACAAAGGTTATAAATAACCCGTGCTTCGCTTTAAGGTTTAGTTCTCACCAGCTATAAATGGTAAATGCTGCAGAATATATCATTAATCCATGTTTTAAAGCCTCCTACCTGCGAGGAGGAGGCTGCTGCTGCTCCCTCTGCCTGCCCTCTCGGGGGTTCGGGGGTCTCCCTGGTTCTCGTGGAGGGGCAGGTTTGCCCGCCCCACCTGCTCCCGGGCCAGCGCTTGTATCCACCGCCTCTCTGGGATTGGGTGGAGGCTTGCCTCCCTCTGTCGCAGGTTTGGCGGACCTGTTCTGAGGTCCACTGGGGACAGGAGGACTGGGAGCCTTCTTCAAAGGTGGCTTGTCTCTGCGAGGAGGCGGTACCGGGCCTGGCTTTGGAGGCACGCTTTGAGGGGGGGGAAGAAACAAATATGGTATTTCACACCACAGAGCTGAAATCTGAATACAAGAACACGTCTGACAAGACTTTCAATCATTAAAGAACGTTTTTATAAAAATATTTAGCCTGACTCAAAGTTTACAGAAAAATACCTGGAAATTACATTTATCATCAGTATGTACGTGGATGTTTTTTTTTCTAAAAAATAAATTTATTCATTGATGTACGGTAAAAGAAAAGGCAAATTTACTTATAAAGTAAATTTGACGAACACAAAAACCAAGAAAACAAAACAAGAACATTTGATCAGTTAAGATCCCCGCCCCTTGCAGTGATTGCGGACATGGGCACCGGCGACCTCCGTGACCCAAAATAGAAGAAGCAGGTAAAAGATGATGGATGGATGATCAGTTAAGATTTATTTAAGAAGAAAGGGATTCAGGTGAAACGCTCAGATGTAGGTGACCTGGTTTAAAAACAACATGCTCTAATTTAGGATTTTTAAATTATCTTGGCGTTCAAGTTTGGAGCGCTTAATTAAAAAAATAGATTCTGGGCAACAAACTGGATGCAGAATTTTTTTTAAATTATTTTTGTGTACTTTTTAAAATCAAGTTAGTAGTTGAAAAACCTAATAAGAAAAGAGCTAAGACACATAATAAAGTCCAAGTTATCCTGTTTTGTCTAATATCATAACATTTTAAGACAGAACAAAGACTACAATTTGTCTAAAACATATTTAAAAAATGAAATTAAGTTAATGTTTAAATGTAAATATTTTTTTTGAGTGACTGTTACAGAACAAACTTGATCTGAATTATCAGAGAAAACCTGCTGAGAAAATGCGAAAAATGTCATGTTGGTCAATATAATTACAGTAGGCCCTCGCTACTTCATGGTTTGTTTATAATAGACTTGCTCCATCATGTATTTTCAAAAAAAGATTAGACATAACTGGCTGATTGATGGATGAGCCGCCTGATCAGCATGGAATTTTTATTTTAAATGATTTTAAATTATTTAGCACCTGCTGCACATTTGTGCAGCCCATACCGCAGGATAAACTTCCTGCTGCAGCTGATCAGCTGTTCACAGTGCAGAGTGGAAAAGTGGGCGTGGCAAAGAGCAGAGGAGGCAGGGAGCTGAAATCATGACATTCTGTGCTCTTTTAGAGCGTTTAGAGTTTAGAAACATTGGTTAGAATGTTGCAAGTGTTTGGAAAGAGTTTAAAATTCCGTAATATATAAATAATAAAATTAACTACTACTTACTGCTTGTAATACTATTCCAACTTCATGGTTTTTCACATATCACAGGTCTTCACTGTACAGATCCCTGCGATAAATGAGGGACTACTGTACATCCAAAGACTATTTCCTGAAAGCTTGATAAAAATCCATCCAGTGGCTCGTTGAAAATTTTGCTAACAGACAAATTAGACAGACTCTACCTGTGGAATCTGCTAGCGCTCAGTGTGTGTTCGGGTTGACTCTCAGTTACTTCCACACAAAACTTTAGGTCAATACCTGTAAAACTATGTTTGTGTTTTTGAAAGCCAGTTGTCTACGACGGCCATCTTGAATTAGGTTGTAGATGTACATGCAATAAATAACAGTAGACTAACACAGTTACAGATAAAAGAAAAGAACAGTACTAGTAGTGGGAAAAGTACTATTTTACCAAACAGGAAAGTGAAGAACTTCTCTCCTGGAGATGGTTAAATATTGTTTCCTCAGGTGATAATCACACCTGTCATACTACTGTAGATCATTTCACAGAAGGCTTTCAAACCCCAGCCGCAGCGCAGCAGCTCCTCTCCCTCAGCAGTTAGTAACCCCGGTGGGCCATCACACCCACACAGCATGACTCAAGTTTTAGACATTTAGCTCATCTCATCCTCAGCAGCAGCGATTTGCCCCGACTGCAAAAGGACAATGGATGGAGTTCAGAGCTTCGCTCACCTACGCTGCAGACAGCCAGAACCGAGCGGTGCAAAGGTCCTCTGATAATGCAGCAGCCAAGTGTTGGAATAGTGAATAATTAAATGTGTGTGTGCGTGTGTGCGTGTGTGTGTGTGTGGTGGTGGTGGTGGGGTTGATTTTTGTGCTGAGAGTGAAGTGGGTGGAATGCTGAAACACCCTGAGAGTGTACGAACAAAACCATATAACTTAATTTATTGTTTAATTCACCTCATGCATAGATGCTGAAGAGTTAAAGAGGAATTACAAATTATTTTTATTTATTTATTTTTTAAAATATGACTTCAAAACGGCAGTAATAGAATTACTTTTTAGAGGAGCAGAACAAGTTGGGGGGTGGGGGGGCGGACTCATATGTATTGCATTTCTAAACAAGAATGTCTCACACACATTAAACAAACGTCAAACTATTATACAGCAATCTACAGCAATGGTTCAGACAAGCAAAAACCTTATATAGCAGTTGACCTTGATTTGTGACCTTGACCTTGGAGCTGGGTTGATGAAACGAGTACTCAAATGGCTCCAAATAATGATTGTCAAATCTTCCAAAAATCCCAACTACACCATCGTTTTGGCGTTTCTGTACACACAAAAAGTTTCCATTCATGCAAACACCCGCATGAGAAAGTTCATGACAGCCAAGCTCCCGTCACACCTCCTTCACCCCCTCCAGCTGAAAGTGCAACCTACCTAGCCAACCTCCACCCTGCAGCCACCATCAGAGCTGAAAAAAGTGCATGCTCACTCTCCCCTAGTTTTGATCAAAATCTGATGGGTTTCAAAGCCACAACATGATAATTCATCTCTTCTTATCTGGCAACCCTTCTGCTTACATTGTCTACTACTACACGTTACAGGCTTTGTGTTTTGGTTGTTACTATTTAATTTTATGTTATTTTGTTGTCCACCAGGAATTGAGTGATACAAACTGAAGCATTTAGTTCGACCTTCATTATCTTCTTGACTGACTAGAACACAGACAGCCTCATTTCAGCCAGAATAAATATATTTAGTAGCTCTTCAGCAGACAAGAGCAATAAAAATGATGGAAAGTTACCATGATGGCACCGGGGTATTAATGCAAGCAGCTGATAAAGTGAAAAACTCATATCCTCTTCAGAGAAGCTTTAATTATTGCCAGGTTACCTGCTCAGGTGAATAGAAGAGAGCAGCCGTACTTGGCAGAACCTAACATTACTTGTTTACAACCAATAAAATCAGAACATGCACACTCTATTTTAAAACTGCAGTAAAAGTACACATGAGTATCGATGTTTAAAGGCATGTGGCTCATATTTCTGCTTTTTTTCCTCATACATACGATAAATGTAAGAGTAAAGGCAGTGATGTCATAGGTTGCATGCAGTACTTTTGTGCAGTCAGTATCTTAACTGCAGAACACAAAAGTCCAAATAATCTGTTTGGAGAAACAATGACTTTACGGTATAGTAAAGCAGTCAGCGGACAGCATCACACAATTTTCTATCAAAACCCTTTTTTTTAATTCTAAACAACATAATATTTCTTTTTTAAACTTGTGTTTCACAAAGAATGTGTTAGTAAGTAAGTAAAACTTTATTTATAATGCAACACTCAAGATAAAACTCGCAAAGTTCTTCGACAAACAAAATTTTAAAAGCACAAAACAAATTTAAGCAAAAGCAGATTTAAACAGATACATTTTTATCTGGCCTTTAAAGGAAGCCACTGAGTCCACTGACCAGAGAGTTTGAGGAAGGAGTTCCAGAGTCTTGGAGCCACAGAAGAAAAGGCTCTGTCTCCTTTAGTTTACAGTTTTGTCTGGGGAACAATCAGCAGGTCTCAATCACAGGACCTCAAAGCTCTGATAGGGGTGTAGGGATGTAACATTTCTGAGATGTAAATTGGTGTCTGTCCATGCAGAACTTGCCAAGTCTAAACCAGAATCTTGAAATCCACTCGATAATGAACTGGGAGCCAATGGAGTTGCTTTAGAAGTGGAGTTATATGACAAAACTTTGAAGATCCACTCAGGAGTCTAGCAGCAGCATTCTGCACAGACTGCAACCAGTCTAGGGAGGTTTTAGTTAAGCAAGTGTACAGTGCATTTACAACAGTCCAGGCGAGATGAAACAAAAGCATGAATTATGATTTTCAATTCTGGATGAGAGACAGTATGACTAACCTTGGCAATATTTAGCAGATGGTAGAAACAGGAATGAACCAGTGGCTTTACATGATTTTCCAGAGTAAAACCTGAGTCAAAGGTTATCCCAAGGTTTCTAACTGAGGATTTAGCAAAATAACTAAGAGGCCCAAGGATCTGCTTTGTCATTACAGTTGTTGTTTTTTTCTGGTGCAAAGATGATTACGTACTTCAGTTTTCTCTTTGTTTAGCTGGAGAAAACTTTCTTTCATCCAGTTTTTAATTGAATCCAAACTGTTAAGTAAAATTTGTAGATTCGAAACTTCATTTGGAAGAAAAAATATATACAACTGGATATCATCAGCATAACAATGATAGGAGATATTCTTAAAAGATGAAAGTATCAGACCAAAAGGGAGCAGATAGAGCAGAAACAACAATGACCCCAAAACAGAGCCCGGTGGAATGCCAAAATGAACAGGGCAGGAATGGGATCTTCCTTTCATTAGGAATGTGTTGCAATAAACCGCAGACAGATGTCTATGTAAAGAACTGTCAAAAGCAAAAAAGTTATTTAAAATGTTTGAAATAAAGTGCTCACTGAAGCCAAAATAATTGTGTTGCATATTTGAGTTGTTCAAGTTGACTAAAATATGATCTTAAATTTTTAGCTGTGTTAGATTGACTCTCCCATGAACACTTTTCCCCATTTCTTCTTAGTTCAGGGGTCTTCATAAAGAAACAGCATTTTGTGGGTACAAAACATTTTGGGTTCCCTTTTTTTTAGCATTGCGTCCACATGGTAACAATGTTTTAAGGAGCCCTCAAACGGTATGTTTTGAAAATGAATCCCAGAGTGAAAAAAAATCTTAAACACCACCTGAGAGTTTTGTGCCAAAATGTAACCTTTTTGAAACAATGATCACATAGCACCACCTCTAATCTAACCAACAAACCAAAACTTGCATATACACTCTTTGGTCAGAAGTAACAAGAGCAATAATAGCAATATTTGTATTTGACTGCAGATGCTACAGAATCTAGTTGCTCAACTTCAGTACACCAAAACCTTCTTGCATTATTACTTGAATTAGAAGAAAAGGCTGATGAACAATAAGGCACTTGACTCTCAGCAAAGAACAACTAGACGAGGAAGGAGAAAACTTTGGGTTTGCTGTGTTTCACCTACATAATGGTGGGCACTCATCTTGTCCGTGATTTTTGTCGTGGGAGGGGGAGACACAGCTGAGCTGAGCACTGTTTGTATCGGCAGTTTTCAAGGGGTGGGGGAGAGCACGTGGATTCGACGTGAGGGAAGAGGCAGAGTGAGTGCTGCCATTAGCTTTTTAGCTAGCGTGCCTGTATTGCGCGCCGCTACCTTAGCGTTACACCAGTGCCGACAGGGGTGGGCACAGTTCGGTTCAGTAGGTGGGGCGCTCGGTTCTGTTCACGGGGCGGGGTGCCCTTCTTGTATAATGGTAGGGGCAACACTAGTTTGGTATTTAGAGTTTGTCCCCAGGCTTTTTTGATGCATTTTTTTTTTTTTTTTTACTTCCATGTATTTAGATGGACACATGACAGTCATGATAAAACATGTTGGTCACCAAGTAAAGTTTATTTTTTGCTTTTTGAGTATTTTCACCGCAGATGTTCCAATCGTGTTGGTTGCCTATGAGCACTTCAGAGTGTCAAACCAGCTCGACCCACATCGGCTGTCTGATCCGCCCTGATATGTCTCCAAGGTGTCGCCGTAGCAACGGGCATACTGTTGCGACGAGTGTCCGCAGCAAGGGCAGCTGAGCCCTGCAGGAGATTGTCTGTCAGTCTGTAACTCAAACGCATGAACAAACACACTGTCTGTGATCAGTCTTCAGATGTGCGAAAGTAGATCAGAGCTTGTCCTCGACAAGTAAAATTAGACTGTTGCACACACACACACACACACACACACACACACCTGTGGAGTATCTAACACACACATCAGGAACCACTGATGGTCTGATTCAACAGAAAACATAAGAAGGAACTCTCCTTTTCACCTCTGATATTCTGTATGGTTGTACTGAGGAGGACATACAGTGCATGCACAGTCACACCCGCCCCCCCAATCTCCCCCCCACACACCACACAGATCTTTTACACGGCAACACATTTATCTTTGAAGAGGAAGCTTCAAAGTTTGCAAGGAAATTGTCTGGGTGTGTCTGTGCAACAGAAAACGCACAAGTAAAGCTACTACACATCCAATACTCAAACAAGCAAACCTTCAGTTTTCTTGGTAATACTCTATATCTATTTATAATCTGTTTATTTTATGACTAATAACATTTATTTCACTGTTGTACACCAACACACCATTTTGTATTGTTTTGTACAAATTCATATCCAAAGTCCAAATATCCAACAATAAACATCAATGTTGGATCCATAACTGAAACTCTGACTTCAACTTCTCACCTAAAACATTTGGTTTACAGTACAGCATGTTGCTGTGCCACAAGCTGGCTGGTGTGAAAGCTTTTTTGTGTCTAAAAAGCACCAGGGAACAAAGGACAAATCAATGCTGCAGCATTTCTGGCCCCATCGATAGGTTGACTTAGGCTCACAACAAAGAATAAAGCAGTGTGACACAAAACACAGCAGAGTGACGGTTGTGTAACATGGGACTCTTTCAAAGGCTGCTTGGTCGAGGTCGCAGCTTTCCTGACAATAATCAGCAGACAGATTTATAGAACTCAAGCGGAGCGTTGGCTGCACTCTGGCGCTTTGAACGGTGTGAGTTATTGAAAGCTAACTAATAATAAACGGGTACTTTCTGAAGTAGCACTTTCAAGCCATTAAGGTGCTAAATATTGATAACTATTAGACAGAATATCACTTTAAATGAAATTATTTAATTAACTTTAGGGCAGCACAGTGACACAGTTGGTAGAGCTGCTGCCTCTCAGCAAGCAGGTTACCCCGGTTCAAATCCCGGTCCGCGGGCCTTTCTGGGTGGAGTTTGCATAATAGAGGATGACTTTTTTTCAGGAGTCCTGCAGGTCACGGGATTCCCGCAGGATTCCAGCAGGACAGGAGTCACCCCACTCTGAAACTATAGCTTCGCCCCAAAACAAGATTAAAAAAATGCAAAGTATGTTCCAAGAGACATGTTGCTATGGTAGGGGCTCACTTTTATACTCACGCAGCAGAGGCTGTGACGACAGAGTACCCAGACATGTCAGAGTGACCAGTCGTTGACCAATAGGAAAACTAGGCTGCAGTACCACAGTTCAACCCATAGAGGGAGTGTAAACACGTTTTTAGACCAAATACTGTATTGCCGATTTGAACAAATACCACAAAAACATGAAAATTAACACAGACATAATGCTATACAACATTTTACACACATTCCAGGGAGTTTATCAGCTAAAAAATGTTAATTTTGGGGTAAGTTCCTCTTTAAGTGTTAGTCTTGTTAAATTCTTGTCAAAGTCCTCCCGTGCATGCTCCTGCCATTTAGCAGCCCATCGATTTTTGGCACAACACCGGCCCACGTTTCCAGGTTGTCAGCGGTGACGCGAAACAAACGTGACACTTCAGAGGTGACACATAATAGATGCCACTTATACGGCGAAGCAACATATTTATGGATTTTTCCACTTTATTAGGCAAATATGGATTGATGCGACTTATAGGGCGGAGCAACGTGTACAGCGAAAAAATACGGTAGTTTAAATTTACCGCAGTTAGGTTTCCAACTTCCACCCAAAAAGCATAATTTGGGAACTGCTCCATCCCTTTGGCTCCGACGATCAGCCGCTGGAAGAGGAAACCTCCAATGAGGTAAACGGCCACGAGACAGAAGATTCTGGAAGAAAAGAGCTTAAGATAAATAATTTTATTTTAAACAGCACCTTTAAGAGCTCTTGTACAGTTACATCTTTACATACATGATGAGTATTATGGAGCCAGCACTGAGATGGGACTGAACAGCAGGACAGACTGCGCTGGCGTCCAGCTCGAAGAGATAAAAACAGTTTTTTGCTCTGTCTCTGTCCTCCAAGATGACTTCTAAATTACCCTAAGAGCAAGACAAAGATTACAAAGTAAACACACACAGGGCATGAAAATATGCAAGATAACATTTATCAAACAGTAGAAGCATTAAACCATGATGTAATAAGTAATAATGTAAAATGCATTTTGGATTCTGGGTCCACAAAATGAATGTTGAGGAGAAACGAAACAAACTCAAACTTCTCACGAAGCAGAAAAGGACGTGGTAATGAGCATGCCGGCACAAGTTTCTCACTAACATTTTTCTGTTACAATTGTGAGTCACAATTTTATTTTTATATTCCTGATATGTGATAAGCTTTAAATAGAAAGTTTAGATCTTCTGTGGAAAAGTCACAATAAACTTGTTAACTATCCTCCTGTTGTCTAACAAAGTTAAGTCAGGTCCTCTGAATGGATTAAAAAAAAAAGAATTTGTTAAATGTTTCATCTTTTACCCAAAAAGACTTCTTCAGTCTGATGAGCTGCAATAAACTCAGTAATATAAGCAGCACCTTCTCATAGTGGATCAACCAGTTTGCTGGTGACAACCAAAACTACAGTAGCTGTTCACATGATAATGGAGGACCATCAACCTAACACCAATCGTTAATGCCCTGATGGCCGCTTGCTATTCACAGAAGGCTGAGTGATACTAGCAATAACAGCATTGTATTACTGACAACTGGACACGGAGGCCTCCGCCCTGTTTAATAATGGTTTCTCCACAAAGATGTGGCTTCCTTCACTCCTTTCTCAAACTATTCTTCCTCTCCATCAAGGAAAGAGTCACCTTCTTACATTGCTGTTATTGTTAGTATCGCTCAGCCCTCTTTGAATAGCAAGCGTCCATCAGGACAATAACAATCAGTCATTAAGGTGATGGTTCTAGTTTTGGCTGTAACCAGCAAACTGATGAATAAAGTAAAAAAAAAAAAAACAGCAAACTGATTAATCCACTACACCACATATGTCAACCTCAAGGCCCAGGGGGTGCCCTGCTTATATAATGGTAGGGGAAACACTGTACTATATTGGGTGCTATAAGACTGAGTTTACTGCAGCTCCTCAGACTAACGAAGTCTTTTATATAATATGATAAAAGACGAAATATTTCAACAATTTTATTATTTTAATCCATCCAGAGAACCTGACTTAACTTTGTTAGATTTTTCTACCTGGATTATTGAGCAGCATCAGGCTATCCTCTGGTTGGTAGCGTCAAGGTTTATAAACCAATTTGCATAAACGTCTTTGATTCATTTTTAAGGCAGGAGTTGTTTTAAGACAGCTGCTGATCTTGGTCTTGCTTAGAAATTATATTAGATCATTAATATACAGTCTGAATTAAACTGTTTTTCCAAACCAAGGCCGTTCAAAGAGCTATCTACAACAGGCAAGATATTAATCTTATAAGCTTTCCAAAGAACCCTACATCAAAAGATCTAAACTAGAAGGTGTGTATATATGTATGTGTATATA
>JARVGS010000472.1:12406540-12417191 GCA_031762315.1 Hypsolebias antenori | reverse complement strand
CCACCTCGGTCAGGAGTGTTTACAGGTAAGTCCAACCAATGGAGTTTATTAGAACAAACAAGAGCTGCTATTTTTACAGGCTGCAGGTAGCTCACGCCACTCCCGAATGAGCACCTCCAGCTGGCTTCTCACAACAAAATGGATGCCAGAGATCAGGAGGAGTCCACAGGGTCTTAAAGGGAAAGGTACTAACACCCCACACACAAAAGAAACGCATGGATTCCTGCGCTGTATAACTCGAAATAAGGCTGTTCAAAGTCAATGGGAGATGCGTCGTAACCACGAAACGTCGTAACTCGAGACCGTCATAACCCGAGGACTACCTGTATTAGTAAAATTTTCTATCGAAGGAAGCAGCAGATTGCATTGACTCTTCATTTTGTCACAGTGTCCCATTCTGAGCAAGCACAAAGATAACAGTGGAAAGGAAAAACTCCATTTAAACAGGAATCAAACCTCCAGCAGAACCAGGCTCAAGACAAGCAGCCATCTGCTTCAACCAGCTGGGTTTGAGAGGACAGGAAGTAAAAACTCACACAGAATGACTGGTCCAGGTGTACTTTCTATAGGAGGAAAGACAAAAGAACGCGTTAGGATAACAATAATTACAAATACAAACAGGTAACATAGAGCAATTAAAGACTTCAGCAGAGTGAGGAAATGAGGTCAGTTTGTCCTCCAGTAGTCTAAACCTATAGCAGCATAACTAAGAGAAAGCTCAGGAAACCCAAGCCGACTATAACTACAGTATAGGATTTATTAAAAAGGAAAAACTTAAGCCTAATCTTAAAACTGGACAATGTGTCAGCCTCATGGACCGAAAATGGAAGTTGGTTCCACAAGAGAGAAGCCTGATAACTGGAAGATCTGCCTCCCATTCTACTTCTGGAAACTCTAGGAACCACATGTAAACCTGCAATCAGAGCCCAATTAGATACCACCTTAAGAGTTTTTTGTAGTCACCTGCATTTAAATCATATTAATTGTGTTTTTTTATGCTCTTGCCTTAGTTTTGACCCTCATCACAGTTCATATTTAGTTTTATATTTTAGTCTTCAATATCCACTTCTCAGTGGTGATTTGCTGAAAAACTTAGTTTTTTTAACAGCCTGTCATTCCTCATCAAACTGGCCTGACAATGTCCATCATTCTTCTTATTTATTCTTTAAATTCTTGAATGTAACACCAAACTGGAGCAGAGAGTGGAAAACAGCTCTGTTCGTTTCCTCAAACTTTCCACCTGAAATAACATGTCCACTTTTAGAGTTTGACAGATTTGAAGCCAAACTAAACAGCACTGGGGTGAAAAGGAACATTTGGGGAAGTTTTTGCTCGATCAGTCTCTCCTTTTACATCATTAGAAGTAAAAACTAAATCACCAGACCACACTCAGCCTTCTACTTATAGCTAAAGAGTTTTTAATTTTGTCAACATACCAGTGCATTGTTTCATGAGAGTTTTTTTTAAAGCTAATCGGAAGAGCCAGGCGTATGCATACAGTTATAGTAAAAAATATATATATATATTTATTTTTAACTAAAATACATTTTAGCTTTTGTCCATGTTTTAAAATGAGGGGATTAAGACGTTAAATGAACTAAACAAAATGAAGACAGCAAAAGGCTTTCAGTCAATTTTACAGATATTCCCCTAACATTTAGTGTAGTAGTGACTGAGAGTGATCCCAACACATGTTCTGAGTGCAAATCAAGATGGCTGCCAAAATTAATAGACGTTAGCCAGCACAAAATGAACATAACTAAGTGAATATTACAAATAATGATTTGGATAATTTTCATAATTCCTTTAAAGAAAACTGTAACTATTATTATTCAGGTTTGTCTCGTCTGATACGAGTGTTTAGAGAGATTTTTCTCTCTCGTCTGTTTGTGTCCTCGGGTTTTTGGACGTCATTTTCTTCCTTATGCTTATCAGTCAAAACTGACACTTCAATCTGATCAGCTCAGACCTACAGACGTCCCTCTGGCTTTGTTTGATCCCAAATCATTTGTTGTTAAATCACTTTGTCTCTGCCGTCATCACTGAGCGGTGAGGCTCGTGTTTCTGAATCTGAGGTGCTGTTAAAACCTTATTTTGTCCTCAGTTGGACAAAACACTTTACAGGGAGGGGCAGGACATCTGCAGCAACATCTCCACAGGAGCTCAAAGAAACTTAAGTTAAATCTTTGCAAACGACAAATAAACTGCGGCAAGACTTGACAAAGAAAGTTCAATAAATGTGCGCACTCCAAATACTAAACAACTATATTAAATGTTGCTCAAATGTGAAAATAATCTATATAAATATATAAATGTTCAGTTACTGAACTTGGTTTATCTAAACTTGTGCATATTTACAATCATCAAATAACACAATACAAAATGTATCATATCACCTCAGCCTTTGATTACTGTGTGGCTGCACGACCTTCACATGGAAGAAACTAAAGGTGGAAGATTCAGTTTTATCTAATGAACATTAGATTTACCTAATTAAATTTAGGATCTACCTATTTATTTAAAGATAATTAGGTAGATCCTAATTATCTTTCGTCTGTTTTTTCATCTGTTTTGTGCTCCGTTCTGGATCTTTCTGCTAACGACAACATTTTTGTGCTGTTTCTAACTTTTTTCTGCTCCTTTCAGCTTATTTCTGCGTTTTTACTGCTATTTCAGCTATTATGTAGCTGCTTTTTGCAAATTTTAGATTTTTCAGCTAAGACACACTCATTTAAAGTGTTATCAGCCTAATCCAGCAAAAATAAATTGCTCTCTTCACATCATTTGGGAAATTTCAATTTCTTTCTGCTTTTTAGCTACTTTTCGGCTGTTTGTTTTTTGGCTAATTTCAGCTTCTTTTTTTTATTTTTTTCAGATAATTTATACTTTTTTGTCCTCATTTCTTCTTCTTTCAGCCTAACTAGGCAAACATGTTCTTTCTGCTTTCTTCTACTAATTTAAGCTTGTTCTACCTGTTCAGCTAGATTTTTTTGCTTATTTTAGCTAATTTCAGCGGTTTTAATATAAATTCACATTTTTTTGTGGTAATTTCTGCTACTTCCAGCCTAATTAAATTATTTATGCTAATTTCAACTTGTTATGCTCCTTTCAGCGTATTTCTGCTAGTTTCAGATATTTCAGCTACTGTTTAGCTATTTTATGCTAATATTATCTGTTCAGCTAATGCCACATTTTTTGCACTCTTTTCAACTTTTGTGTTCTTTCTGCTTTCTTCTGCTCATTTACGCTTGTTCCATATATTCAGCTACGTTTCAGCATGTGTTTTTTTTTAGGTAATTTCAGCTGTTTTTCTGTAAGTTCTTCTGTAAATAAGCATTCACACTGCATTTTCACAGGAAATGCAATTTCTCTAGTAATATTAGCGTTACTGTACCCAGTAACCTTAAAAGAGTGAACTATTTTTATAATTGTCTGTTTAGAGTGACAGAAGCTGTGTCCGGTCTAAAACTGGACTGATAACACTAGAGTTTCTTGTACGGTACATGCAGAGGGCCGTGAGAAAGGATCATGAAAATCTCGGCTGTTAAAAGCTGCTAAATCCACATGGTATACCATTTAAAGAGATAATCTGGCTATTTGGATGATGGGCTTGTACTGTACATCGGGACATTTCATTCCAAGCTAATGTTTATTGTTCCTGAGAGCCGGCAACATCAGCTCCAGCCCGGGGACAGGGGGGTGGTGAAAGAGCCCAGGACAGAACATGAAACTTTAGAACCTTCTTCCGGGTGGCCTGACTACCTGCAGGACAGAGCGACTGGCCTGGATTGTGTGAGCAGCTGTAAAAGTTTATTCCTTACATTTCAGACATGCCTGTGAGCAGACGTCTCAGTGGGTAGTGGAGGGGCCACTTTCTTAGGATGCACATACAGCTCTTGACCATAAGTCACATTCTGCAAGAATTCACAGTCAGGTGGGGGGACCCCCACCTAGACCTATCAAACTCAAAAAGAAGCCATCACACTTACACTGACAAGCTGAGGGTCTTGACCTTAGCCTTCAAATCTGACCTGTACATCTAATAGGGCGACAGCCGCTCACCCCATCCCTTCAGAGAGCACAGTTGTTGGAGAAATGTAGGATCTGATGTGTTTCCATAGAAGAAGGGAGGAAAGGACTTCAGCGTTTTACTGCTGTGCGTGTTCATTAAAGGTTTGTGTTTGATTCTTACAGGATCAATGTTCTATTCACTTTGAGGGTTAATTCATTGTCATTAAGTTTCACTGACTGTGTTGCCACACACACGCACAGGGAAGCTTCCTCTATGTTTTTGTTTAAGAAAATGGTAAAAAGTAATTTATTGAAGAAATATGAAATTGTTTAGCATATTTTTATTGGATCGGTTGATTTGACACAGAGTCAGTTTTGGCTTGTTATGTTATTTAAAGACAAATTATGTTTGAATGTACAGTATTTTATTTCATATGTATTTTCTTTTTTGTTTAAAAAGGAGCAGATGTTATAAGATTTTTGTTTTCTTCTTTCTGCTGTCTTTCATTTTCTTTGGAAATTGTTTTTTTTTTGTTTGTTTTTTTTTTGTTTTAACAATTGTTCATTTTATTTTTTTATTCATTTTTAACTGAAAATGAATAAATTAAAAAAAAAAAACTAGGAGCTCATTTCATGCATCTGTTCCACATCCAGCACATACCCTGCATGACACCAAAAATGATCCAGAATTACAGGAAATATACAATTATAAAATAAATATGACACTGATAGGCAAAGATGTCAAAGTGTCTACCATGTTAAACTTTGTACCAAGTCATAGTACTGTGTTGTTTACTTTCCTTCACCTTTTGACCATTTAAACAGTTGCATAGTCTTCGTCTAGACATGATAAGAGTGTCTGTCACCTGGAAATCCTCTTCAGCTCTCTCAGCTTGGATTGAGTCATTCATTCAACCTTTATTTAGGCAGGTTAATCTCATTGATCTAATCTAATCTGTTAATCTCAATGAATGTTTCTGTGTGTCGATAGAGAAATGTGACTCGTGCTGTAAGGACATACTCTGTGGTAGATTTGGAGGCTGATGTGCATTTGGATGTAGGGGCCATATCTCTCTCCTTGAAAGTAACTTTTAATATAGTATTTAGTGAAAACGTCAATCCTGGACTCCTGAGTGATTAACTGAGTTTTTTTTTCCTTTTCTAACAGACATCAAAGGCTAAAATAAAAAATCCAACACTTCTATCAGTCATGCAGCAGAATAATGTGCAGAAAACAGAAGGAAGCACAAAAAGAGACAGTAAGCAGTTCCAGCATCCCCTGAACTCGTGTTTATGAGCAAGTGTACAGGTTTGTGTGTGCACGTGCGCTCACCTTTGTAGACGTTGAGCGTGATGGTGCGGACTGCGATGCGGACCATGCTTTCTGGGTGGTTGAAAAACTTAATGGCTTCAGTGTACAGGGCAAAGTCATTAGTGTGCTGTGTGTGGGAGACAGAGAGGAGGCGCCGGTGAGCAAGGCATTGCATCTCTAAATTCACACTGCAGATGGCAGAGAGAGAAAACGAAGCAGCTGGACAGAAATGTTGGACAGTATTGTGTTTTCTTAACATCTGGTAAAAGTCAAATGCAAATACTCCAGTTCCAACTTGTGCTATAAAAATGTTCTCAAAGCATCTAAAAAAAAGCAACATTTTAAATAAATGCTACAGATATTTTTAGGTGTAAAACAGTAATACACAAAATGGTTATTTAGAAGCATCGAACTAGAAATCTATTTATGTTTTCTAAGTAAAATAAAGTCTATAATTGAAAAATATTAACTAAATAAGCTTATTTTTAATATCTAGTATGGATTAATACAGTTCAAGCTATCTGTAAATCTGCAGTTAAACTGTTGCTCCCACAGCCCTCCCTCTCTCTGTGTCTGATCCTCCTCCCCACATTTCCTAGGTTACTGAGACCTCCAAGGTCCCGCAGGTTTAAAAACCACCTTGAAGTCACGGCAAATAAAGAAATTTGAGCCTGAAGCTAAAGTCAAACCAAGAGGTTGAAATTAATTTCTAAAAGTGTAACTTAAGTTTACAGGACAGGAAAAAATGACCCAATCCAATGGTGCCACCGGGAAATAAAAAAATAACTAACACCAAATTTTACTGTAAATTAATTTCTAATAAATTAAATAAAGCAAAGAGAAAAAAAAAGTTCATTACAGGATTCTGTAAATAGTTTAAAAAGTTGCCAACAACTGGAAGTCAGTTAAATTAAAACTGAATACATTTCACGTCAAGCTTTCACGATGATTGTGCACATACGATTATGTTAAAACAATTTAAATATACTATTGTAATACGTATATACTGTAAATATTGTACAGTGTACAGTCAGGTCCTCATACATGAAAATAAGCTCAAATCTACAAAATGAGTCTGGTTTTGGCTTCAGGAGCGCAGCTACTATTGACAGTACAATAACTTTCCCCAATTCACACAAAACAAAGCTCGAGCTGAAAAGTCACGACAATTACTGCTGAGGTGGTCAAGATCCTTTGGGGTCATCACCGATTACAAGATATACAAACAAAAACAACCAATATTTAAATATTTAAAGGGTATCTCCTCTGGAACACAGCTGAGGAGTTATAAATTTAGTAGCTCTTTATTATATTTAACAACAATAACTGAAACAGTGTGTTAAAAAGAAAGATGCTTGTTGCATTATTCTTTGTTGCATCACCAAAATCAACGAACCTTAACAGGATGTGCAGCACGTCAGAAAAGGGACCATATCTACCGGTTATAAGGTCGACTAGTACAAAGTGCAAGGATTATTAACTAGACTTTTTACATCTAAATGGTAATGGTAAATGGAGCTTGCTTATATAGCGCTTTCCAGCCCCTTATGAGGGGCCCCAAAGCGCTTCACAGCACCAGCCATCCACCCATTCATACACACATTCATACACCGGTGGCGGTAGGCTGCCATGCAAGGCGCCAGCCAATCCCACCGGGAGCAACTTTGGGTTAAGTGTCTTGCCCAGGGACACAACGACACATGGTGCGGGAACTTGGGATAAATAAACATAAATAACAATAAAAATGTTTACCATAACTAAACAGCTTTGCGCACCTTCATACTATCTTAATGTTAATGTTCTTAATATTTAATTTCATCCGTCCTTTCTTGTTGACTGTCTCGTAAAGCTCATAAATATATTTTGACACTAAATTGTTGCATCCCTCTGTATTTTCTCTCATGCAGCCATGATTCCTCTGTGGCCTCACCTCATTGTAGAAAAAGTGTACAGTGTGGTTGTTTAGCTTGAGTGACAGGGTCTTGAGGAAGGAAATGTAGTAAGCCATGATCTCCTCGTCTGAGAAGTCGAATTTGTGCACGATGATGGAGTTGACGTGGTTGTTTGACAACAGATAATCTACAAACAAATGAAAAGATAAAATCAACCAAAAGTAGTGATGCTTGATCAAAGCAGCTTAAGTGACACAAAATATGCCATGTTTGTTTCCAACCATTTTGGGTGTTGAGTGTTTAGGCCAAGTAGATAGCTTCTTTTCAGCACATTTTATTTGTGCTTCACTGTTATCAGATCAACGGGGGGGTGTCACGTCTTACCGTTTTTATACAGCCATTTGAAGAAACACTTTGGTAGTTAATTTGTTTTAAATATTACATTTTCTTTCAAGCATGTTTTTGCTAAACTGACAGTGAAAAGCTTCTCATAGTCAGGAAAAGATTCTTAACTTCTGCAAACAAGTGAGACTTTCAAAGAATATTTTAGGATCCACTGCTCGATCTGATAATCTCAAAAAACTTTAATTCTATTGGCAGTCTAAATCCAGACCTTTTACAGACATACACAGGATGATTTCACTATCTTATTTTAACGTAACATTACAAAAGTATTCCTACGTTTCTAAAGGTCTCATTCTGCTGGGAATTCCTAATGAGTTATTTTGTCAGCAAGCAAATGAAAAAAGTGTAAGCTCCTGTACAGTGAATAAAAGATTGCAAAGGACAAGAAGTCAAACCACATGTGTTTTACAAAACCAGGCAAGGACTTTCTATTTAAGACAGTATTGATAATTATGTTTCAGCAGGCAACAAATTTTTTTAAGCCTGATACAGAGAGCAGCTTCTGATTTCCTGATACAAACACATCCCGTGGTTGGGCTGAAATTATTGGTCTGCTTCAAGTAAAGAAATTCAAACATTCGCTAAAAACTGAGTAAAGAACTGCTAAACTCGTAAAAAAAATGTAAGGAAAGATAATCAAAAAGCCTAAAACAAAACAAAACAAAAACTTTGCAGTGTGTTTTTTTACAATGTGGTCCAACTCCCTTACCAGAGGATCAGATCCAAAATGACTCCAACACTCCCGTCACTCTTGCACCTGGTATATATTTTCAGTAAATTAGTACTATTACTTACATAAGGAAGTCTCGTGGCTGATGTTTTCAAACAGTATGTTGAGGGTCTGGAGGAGCTGAACGCAGACGTAGCGGCCGGACTTCTGACGCAGGATGTTCAGGAAGAAGACAAACATGTTCTTCTCCAGGAAAAAGCTGGTGACATACACATGTGCAGAGAAACAAATATCTTAGCTTATGACAAACTTATTCATAAACATGTTCGTTCAAATAGCTGACTTTTTAAACACCTGGAGACTAGTGGTTAAAATGAATAAAATCTTCTGCTGCACATGAGCAAGGGCACCAATCAAGAATGATCAATGTAATGGCTATAACGATAAAACACTTAAGTAAAAAAAAAAAAAAAAAAAAACACAGATATTACTTTGATTTCCATACAGATGCACATCTGCAGATTTGTAGCTGCATCTGATGGACCGGCCATACAAGCATTGACTGTGACTTACTCAAACACAGAGCTGTCGTTCTGGTCCCCCCAGATGAGAATCTCTGTGATGGTGCGGATGGTCTCCACTAGCAGGTTTCGGTTGTGGTCAGTCACTGTGGTGTTTTTGGTCAGAATATGGTACATGTATCTGATTTTTTTTTTAAAGATGTAAATGGAAAGAGTATGTATAAGTGAGAATACATAATTTGTTACAGTACAAGTATAGTCAACACAGCTCGGAATACAAAGCTGATGCAATTTACACTGTAGAAAATACAGTCGTATTTACTGTAGTAAATAATGTGACAAGGCCTACAGGGTTGATGTGGAAAAAAAACCCCAACAACATTGCATTCGACTAAGTTTTGACTGACACTAATTAATTCGAGGCACCTGTTCTAGTGGCACAAGTTTAAGTTTACCCTTATTTTATACTTGAAACTGCAACGACCCAGAACACCTGAAAACACTTCTGTAGGTCTAGAGTCCAGGACATTTGTCAGCGAAGGACATTTTAATTGTTTAAGCGCCGACTATACTATATTTGACAACGTAACATGTTTAGCTAGCCTCCTATTATACCAGGAATAACACAAATAACATTACAAGTAACTTTATTTTCACCTATAACAAACTACATATCTGTCAATGCACTGTTTTCAACCGTTAATAATTGAGATAATGTCAACGTCGTGTTTAAATGGTCGCTAATAAGAAGCTAATATATTAGCCTCGGGTGCGTTAAGTACTCACTTCAAATGGTCCAAGGAGTGGATGTTTTTCGTTTTTCCCTGTCCTCCAACCCAGCTCCGTGACCGACCAAACATGGCTGCAGTTTTAAGAGGGCTTCTGTTTTCCAAAATATTGCAAATCTTATAAATCGCATTTGCCCATTTCGCCTACATTACCGTACTAATAATATCTCCTTAGCTAGCAGAGGGTGATAGGCGAACAGGGCTGTGGGTTTGGGTAACACCTTCAGTCCTACGTTGCTTCTGGGAATTGTTGTTTTACTGACACAATACTCTGAGGGAATAAGGGAGGAGAGGACTACAATTTTTTTGTTGCGAGTGACGAATAAATCAAGCGACTGTAGTTTTTACGTCAACATATTTTCAGCCAATCAGAGTAGAGGCTGTTAATCCGTGAACCAATCACGTTTCAGGGGTTCAGACGTGTCTTTGTGGTCGGTTTTGTTTTGATGCAGCTGGCAAAAGTATTAAAGCAAATTCATTCATCTGCGAAGACGTCGTAAGAAGCATATATCTGTGTGATTATAGTTTTTTTTTTTTTTAGTTCAAAAACTTTTTTAAGCTGAGCTTGTAAAAGAATGGTGTTGTTGATCTTGGCTAACCTTGCTTGCTACTGTTTTTAGCCGTCTCCAGTTGGCATGGCGTGAAGAACCAAGAATGCGTCGAGCTAGCTAGCGCCATATTTTAATTATGGCCCACGGTTAATATTAACCATAGCGTAATTCCGTTTCATCTATATCAGTTATTTTCTTCTGGACCTTGCAGATAAGCCGTCCCCTGACTTGGGGTGAGCAAAAATGGACGCCCGAGTCTCTCCAGGCCAAACATATTTTTAGCAAATTTCATCGAAAACCTCTAGCTACGCACGTATCCAATCCGTGGCTATCTTTCATTTCTATGACACAGCCAGTTCATGCCCAGCTAGATTCGGTGGAATCGCTTTTGAACGAGCTCCCATATATGTTTTATTTGGGCCTGTTTTTTGTGAACGTCCTCATCCTCTACTATGCCTTTCTAATGGAGTACATAGTCCTGAATGTGGGGATATTGTTTAT
>JARVGS010000472.1:12337820-12347900 GCA_031762315.1 Hypsolebias antenori | reverse complement strand
CAACCAATAAAATTCAGTTTTATGTTAGTTTTGGTCAAAGCTTGAAAGAGCCGCTGCAGAGGGACCAAAGAGCCGCAGGTTGCAGACCCCTGCTCATGACATTTGAGTGCAGCTTCCTACTAAACACTTGAAAATTATCAAAGCAATGATTTTCAAGTCAAAGACCACCTAACGCCATCAGTTTAACTGTTCACATTGGCTCAAGACAAATACATAAACAGTGATTTGATCATCTCACTCTGGGACTTTCACAGAATAACAGGATCTAAGCAAAGCAGTTCCACTTCTGTGAATAAAACCAGACATTTCTTAATATAAAGGGCATCGCATTTTACTCATGTAGGTGTAAAGATTATTATTTAAAGAGGAATATGAGGAAGACTTTTCAGCTAGATGCAAATAAGCAGATAAGTGTCAGCTTAAACTTGAAAGGATGTAAATAAAAACAGACCAACTGGTTTGGCTAAACATTACATACCAGCATGGCGTCTCTTGCCAAGCGTTCTTGGCACGGGGCACCTGCTACAACATGATCTACTTGTTTTACAGCAGAGCACACCTGCAGCACAGTGGGTATAGGCTGCAACGTTAATCATCTGAGAGGGAATGTTGTTATCTGGTCTAGATTCAGGTTCATTTAACAAAGCAACAATGTTTTGTATCTTTGTGTGCGCGCACAGGTGTTCTCATGAATCACTACACAAATTTTAACAAAACTCTTGCAAAGTAGTCGTTGGGTGACCATCTACAGCTGATTTTGTTGTCTACTTTATATGTTCTGGCTGGAACAGGTCTCTCTTGTCAACAAATTTGGATAATTACTGCATGGGTAATTGTCTTTCTGCTGGCAACAAGTTATTTAAGCCCAACTGGTGCAATGAGTTGCTTCTCATTTCTTAAACCACCATGTTGAAAGACACATCGCGTGGTCGTGGAGATGTCAGTCTGTTTGAGAAGGGTCAAGTCATTGGCATCAAGCAGAGAAAACATCTAAGGAGATTGTAGAAACTACTAAAATTGAGCAAGGAACTGTCCAACGCATTATTAAAAACTGGAAGGACAGTGGGGACTCGTCTTCAAGGAAAAAATGTGGCCAGAAAAAAAAAAAAAACCCTGAATGACTGTGATCAGCGATCATTTAAACGTTTGGTGAAATCAAATTGAAGAAAAACAACAGTCGCACTCAGGGCTACGTTTACGGTAATAGTGAAAGTAAGAGCATTTCCACACGCACAGTGTGAGGAACTCAAGAGATTGGGACTGAACAGCTGTAAGAAAACCAGTAATCAGTGAGGCTAACCGGAAAAAAGGGCTTCAATTTGCTAGGAAGCATAAAGATTGGACTGTGGAGCAATGGAAGAAGGTCATGTGGCCTGAAGAGTCCAGACTTACCCTGTTCCAGAGTGATGGGAACATCAGGGTAAGAAGAGAGGCAGGTGAAGTGATGCACCCATCATGCCTAGTACCGTTCCTCGTCCTCAATGCAAGATCTTGGCGAAACATTACCATAATTCAACACTGAATGGAAATAGATCTTGTGACTTTGCAGAAGCTTATTGAAACAATGCCACAGTGAAAGCATGTTGTAATCAAAGCTAAAAGTTGTCCAACGAAATATTAGTGTGCGACTTATTTTTGGGTGGCAACTTTTTTTTGACAGGCAGTGCATTAGCTGTAACTATGGCAGTAACTAGCAGGTACAGCTGTATTCATACCCAGCTGCTCAATATAGACTCATGTTTGGGCTGCTGTTTAATACATCATATTATTTTACATTATTAGTGCTTAGTGTATATCTTGGATGGCATAGCATTTAGCGTTCGTTTAGCTGATATCTCAGAGCCTTATATACTGTTTTTAAATATGTATTACTGCTATTTCTGAGTGTAACTGGGACCCTGTGTACACAATTTCCTTCCACCTCATGTACCACATGTGATGTGAATAACAATAAAGAACCTTGATATTGGGCTAAAGTTTGATGAGGTAGTAGCTGAGCATCATCCTCAACATACTTCAAGCGTTAACACATCTTGTGCAATCGTGTTACTTTAAGTTTGATCAAAACAGCTTTAACTCCCATCATTTCTCAAAACAAGATGAGCTTACTGGTACGGTGAAGGGTAGTAGTAATGCATTCCTTTAAGGAATGCCAGGTTTTTAATTTAGTTCCAATTTTTCATTGATAAAACATAAAAAATAGAGAAATAAATGCTAAAGCTTTGGTGAAATTACATTTTAATGTAGTTTATAAATGCTATTGCTAAATATAGTGATAATATATGAAAGTATGACGTAAGACAGTATGACTAAACTACTGAAGGGTTCAAAAACTACTGTGACACCTGTAAGTGTCAAGCTACATGTTTAACACCCACATGGACAGATGTTTCATTTTATTCAGGGCTCCAGTGTCATGCAGTCATTACTGTGACTGCGGTTACAGTCTTGTGTTTTAGCAGGTCACCAAGTTTCACACGTTTTTCCATGAACCATGGAGGAACTGTGTCTATGTCACAAGTACATATAACCAACATCTCCAACACAGACGGTCCAAAAAAGACTTAGTGAGACTCTCAGCATTGGTGCAAATGTTCCAATAATAACACTGGAGTGTTTTGACACAGTCGTACCTTAATAAAGTCTGCCTAAATAAACAACAACAACAAAAAAAAGCTTGTCACATTTGATTGGGCTTTTATTTTGTCAGAGTAGAATTACATTCAAATATGTCAATGTGATATATTTTAAATAATCAAAAATACAACAATTAACAGCTAGAAACATTTTAATTATTTTATTGTAAAATCAAGAACAGATGCCTTATTTTTATGAAGAAAAAAACAGACTTTAAAAAGAAAAACTTTTCATGAACAATTGACTGGAAATGAGCACATTTTGTTCAACATGCAATTATAAAATCTGAGCAGCTTTACATGCGCAATGAGGCGTAGCTGGAATTGTGTTTCCAAACTAAATACTGTACCTGTATTCATAATTTCCAAAAAGAGGACATTACCTTGTGCTCAGTTTGTTCATTTTAAACGAGGAATGGTCAGAAAATTAAAATCCAGACTATTATCATGCTGATAATTACCATTTCTGTTGCTACAGAGCTTTATTTTTATAGAAAAAAAACATGAAAAATATGCCAAAAGTATTTAATTTAAACTCTTTAAGTTACATATCAAAGCTATTTTGTGACTACTTTTGTTCTGAAAACCCCTTCAAACTGATTCGGACACAGTGAGCTTTCTCATGTGTGTTTGTGATGCAGTTTTCTACCACACTCTTTTCTCAGATTTTTCCAATCCCAACAGGATGGAGGTCATGGTGTGCTCTACACCACTGTCACTCTTTTAGAACAATAGTCCTGGATACCTGGTAGAGAGAGAGAGAGAGAGAGAGAGAGAGAGAGAGAGAGAGAGAGAGAGAAAAGATGGATATGCTTCAATTTTTGAAATGAGCTTTTATTTTTGTTACAAGAGCCTCAAATCACATTTTATTTAATTGGTTATTTCATGATAAATATCATGCTGAAGATATTTTATTTTATTATTATTTTTTTTTTTTTTACCAATTCTTCTTCTTCCTCTTTAGTTGACTGCTTCCTATTTGTAAAATAAATACTTCTTCTTTCATTCCATTTAATCAGGATCTGGTCAAACTAAACAATAAAGTAAAAAAATAAATAAATAAAGGGGCTTCTCTAGAAAACGGAATATGGCTGTGTCTGCGTCGAACTTCCTTAGATTTTGAAATTCACAACACAATGTAATAAACCACAAATAGACGCTGAAAACTGACTCACTTTGCACAATAGTTTGGTAGACTTTGGCTGCAGGAGAGTCGGGCACTTCACTGAGGAAAGACCGGCCCTCATCACAGCTCTGTGCTATCCTCGGGTCCAAAGGCACCTTGCCTAACAGAGGTAGACTAAGGTCTGCACACATTTTCTCAGCACCTCCGGTGGTTGGGGGGAAAATCTGTGACGTGTTCTACAAGAGAGGTCAAGAAAAACAAATACATTTATTATGCATTTGCTGAGCCTCAACCTCAACAGCACAATTACTGTTTCAATCTAGACGAGAGGAGTTGAGGCACAAAAAACCCTGCAAATGCATTTTTCCCCACAATGCAACTGTTTATTTAAAGCCCTCGTGTTCAGCATAACATAAAATCAGATCAAACTTAGATGTTTAATATTTAACAAGCTGAACTAGGCCTGTCACGATAAACAATAAATTAATTAATCGCATGATAAATGAAAATTATCAACCTCATTTTCATTTATCGGCTTTTTCGTTTCTTCGTGTCTCTCTTTCTACTGAAGACACTGGATGACAAAAAGCTCAACTCCTGTGCTCTTCATTGCCTCCCACCCCCGTTCTGTTTTCTCTTTAAAATTCATTTTAACCGTCCAAAATCACATTTTTGGATCGTTAAAAAGCAGCTAAGCTGAAAAGCTAAGCTACGAGCTAAGCTAACAGGCTGACCTCGGGGACAAAACCTCAGTCTTATCAAAGCTCCAAAATTCACGGTTGAAACCCTGTGCCTTTGTGTAAAAAGTTTTTCTCTGCAAAAAGAAGCTGAGAACTTGTTTACTGATTTTTTTATTAAAAGCTTTGTGTGAAAAAATGCTATGCCAGAGAGCTCAAACCACACTGGGCATCCACCATTTTGAGAACCGAAGAGAGACATCACGTCATCTCAAGGGATCTCCCTTCCAATATTTCTTAAAGAGACACGCTGCTCGTTCCCTCACTAGCCACCCTTCGGTTCACTTTTATACTGCCATCTGGTGGTCGAAAAAAGGTACTACAAGCAAAACAATATTTATTCTTAAATTTGACAATAATCACTAATTATTGTAAAATTTCAAACAATATTATCGTTTATTGCAATAATTTCTGAGACAATTAATCGTCCAGCAAAATTTGTTATCGTGACAGACCTAAGCTGAACTGCCACTTAAGGTGGGTATCAAGAACATGTGCTAACCTAGCTTTGTTCTGTTTGCAATGACACAATAATAAGTTCTGAGTAAAATGGGATCAATGTAAGCATTCTGTTAGAAAAAGCAACATTAAAGGTTAACTAATGATGAGAAAACTATTAGACTAACAATTCTGGGCTCCCAAGTTATGGCCAGTCTCCTTCAAATGAGGACTTGTCTTCAACAAATTTAATCTAAAACAGTGGTCCCCAACCTTTTTTGCACCATGGACCGGTTTAATGTCAGACTATATTTTCACGGACCGGGGTGGAAGGGGAGGAGAGTCTGAAGGTCCTACCCCCGAGATTATTTTGGATAAAGTAGATGCCATTTCCTGCATTCTGGTGTACTTTACAAAGGTTTATTACTGTCGATTAACATGAAACAAAAGATTTAAACTCAATATTGAAATGGTAAGGGGCGTTCACTTCAGGACAAATTGAGGTCACTGATTTGTCTGTTGCTTAATTGTCAGTTATAATCATCAACATTAAAAGAAACAAACATCTGAAATATATCAGTCTGTGTGTAATGAATGAATATACAAGTTTCACTTTTTGAATGGAATTACTGAAATAAATCAACTTTTTCATGATATTGCAATTTTATGACCAGCGCTTGTATACATTGTTAATGCTGAAAACCTTTTAACCGCATCACAAAAAATAACAGATTACCATGGTCATGGTGATGTATATTGGCTGTTTAGGATATCTTCTATAGTACAACTGAAATGTTTTGCTTCTTATCACGGGAATCATAACTAATTTGCGGCATTCCAAATTTTAAACTGCATGAGCTCTTACATTTACGCAAACTAAAATTCACAAGCAGATTAAACTCATTCCCCTCCCACTGGAGAGTCATTAGGGCCTTTGTTTGTCTGACTTTAATTTTGACTACTATGATTTTGGAAATCATTAAAAGGTAACTAGATTTCTTTAATTTATTTCCAAACTAATAGGATTTCTTTTGTTGTGTGCACTTTTTCCTTTATTTAGTTGTTGCAGTGATGACACATCAATCTGCACAGTCCACACCACATTACTGAATGACATTATACATACAGCTTGGAGCTTACTAATTCAATATATACATTTTTTTAACCTGTTTTATATACTAAAACCCTGTATTTTCTATTGTTGTGTACAGTTCTTTAAAAATACTGTATATATATATGTTATTACTGGAAGCTTTAATTGTATTTAAAAACTGCTTTAATTTGATAATGAACCCTATTTGTTCCGTCATGAAAAGCACATTAGTCATGCACACTTGCAAGTTTAGATATGCCTACAATCCACCCACTAGATCATCAGTAAGCTCTGTAAGCTTCTTTTATGTAATCCCACACATTTCGTCTTTGATTTCCTCTGTTCTGTCATGATGAAATGCACGCACAGGAGAAAGCCAAATCTGTACAGTGATGCACTTTCACAAGGGTAAGGTCCAACACAGAAATAGTGCAATGCACATTTGCTGCTGTGGTGTGAAAAGAGCACAGCACGGTGCTCCGGAGGGAAGGCATCATAAATCTTCCTAAAGTTTTTCCAATGTCCAGCTCATAGCACTGCCTGGACAGTTTCTAGACAAGTCCACCTAGCAGCTTTTCTGAACCCTGAGACATTAGCAGTTTTTGTCAAAGCTGTCGTGAAACAACCGCTCCGTGAGATCTGCTGCAGATAGGACAATGATCTTGCTGGTATGTTCTGGTGTGCACCACGGGGAATCTTTATATCTTTCGCACACTTCAGTGCAGCCTTGCAGCAAATATGAAACGGAGTGGAACAGGGAGCAATTGCTCAGAGGAAATATTAGTTTATTTCTGACAAATGGAACATCTTTAGCAGGACTCGGTGATGTGTGGCAGCCTGCGTTAGCCCAACTTGTCTCGTTTGACATTGCCAGCAGGAGCACGAGTGTCGAGAGTGATTTTCCGACAAGCAGGGTCAAACAGTCAATTCTCTTGACTGAAGATGGTGACAGATAATTGCTCGCAGCTTTACCCTGTAAACTTTTCAGACGATGGAGCTGAAATATTATGCAAATTCAAAATGGGTGATTAGGAGACATCCTAATCTAATTGTAGCTCAGAGGGGGAATCTCTCTGTGATGACAAATTATAAGAACCATTGGCCACAGTGGGAATGTAAACACATCTTTTTCCCTGCAAGTGAAGTGGGAGGAATTTTGTGAACGATTGAACCGGTTTTCAGGAAGATGCATGGAGAACCCAAAACATCAGTGACAGCTCTTTGTTACAGCCGAACGTATTCTTTTAAATAATAATTACTACTTAAAGACAGACCTTACAATATGTTATAATGACACTGACCTTGTAATTGTACTAATGCAAGCAGTTCTTTGAAAACAGAAAAGACGATGAAAGTCCTGTTTTATAACAAGACTCTGTTTCATTGTAGCTGACCAAAAAAAAGAGTCTCTTTTAAAAAATGACTTGACTTTCATTATGATTTATGGGCACATGGGAAAATGATTTTGTATAGTAAATAATCCTTTGCAAATTGAATGTGATTATTTTCAAAAATAATGTTAGAAATGTGCTTTGCTGTCTAAAGTCAGTATTTGTTATATTTTATACAGACTTAACTAATAAAAGCATATTTTCTCACATAGCAGTTGCAAGATGAGCTGTAAATGACTAGATTTTAAATAAAAGAACGTCAAGTTTCTGCTCGATTGACTGAAACCTGGACTGGATATGTTCAAACATTTATTTAGTTAATACAATTTTTTGTTATTTCCGGAAAAGTTATGATGTCTTGTGTTTATTCTTTTCACAAAATATGATGTTGTTATCGATTTTAAAAGAAAAACTGTCAAACTAATGTTTAACTGATGTTCTTTGTTTATTATATTATTATGTTATTCATATTTTTATTGTAAATTACATAAAACACATGGATATTTATTATTTCATTAATAAGATGATTTCATAATTGTGACAAACCTTGACTTTGGTCAATAATTTAGAAAGAAATATATAAATTTTTTTATATTGATAGACATTTAGAGCAACTCGAACGCCTTTTTCTCACTTTGAAATGAGTTATTTACAGAGAAGAACTTCTAAGAGGTGAACATGTTCATCTTCTTCACCGGTGAAGTTCACGTAGTCATTTGAGCTGTCAATAAAAGTAATAAATGACCAAGTTTTGTTTCCTAGAAATGTAAAAAAAAAAACATATAAACAATTTTTAGACGGTGGAGCATTAAACTGTTAAAAGATAAAATATGATTAAACAATCCACTCAGATAACATGAAAGAAAACTATCAGTTCTTTCTCAAAGGGATAACATGACAAAGATGTGCCAAATAAATTCTGTGCAGTTTGTCTTATTATACAGAAAATTATAAGAAAGAGGCAACATGTTGAAGGCTTCTTTGTTTAAAAATAAAGAAAGATTAGATTTCCACTTAACTTGAAGCAATAGATTGTTTTTAAAAAAAATATTAATTCATTTCAGATTAGAAGAAATTACAATTTCACAATAATAAGAAAAAAACAAGAAAGGAAAAAAAATCTAAAATGAAAGGTGGCAGAAGAAGAAAAAATCTTATAATATCTGCCCCTTTTTGCTCTTTAAAAAAAAGAAAAACAATTCAAATAATCAATTCAAAACAATGATCATCTTTGAATAATATAACAAGTTTTACTCAGGTTTAGCCTTCCATGTTTAGTGAGTGTTGTTTCTTGTCTGCTACGATGGCTCAATGGAGGCTCAGATTAGAGATCAGTGTAATCCGATTACTCTTAATTTCTCATCCCGACTGCCGCACACTCACTGTTTGGTGTTGAAGCACTCGAAGGCTGTTTTCTTGCTTAACTTCAGTCAAATGTTTTAACTAAAAACATCAACATGACGTCAAACGTTTGCACCAGATGTCCTGATGCTGCTCAGTAATCGGGGTAGATGAATCTAAGGGAGAGTCTGGTTCTTCTTTGTCTCTGCTTGGTCTTATAAGCAGCACCTTCTCAAAGTGGCTCAGCCTATTTGCTGGTGACATCCACAACTAGCTGTTCACATGCAAAAGGAGGACCATCAGCCTAACAACTGATCATTAGTGCCCTGATGGCCGCTTGCTATTCACAGAAGGCTGAGTGATGCAATAATGGTGATGATCCATTGGATCCCGTCCAGAGGACCTGACTCAACCTTGGTACATTTTGCACCAAATATTCTGGCTTCATGTTAAATTCTTCTGTTATGTTACACTAAGATTAATTTAAGGTTTTTACATGGACTGATGCAAAGTTAGATCCTTTCCACTGCACAAAGAAGAAAAAAAAAGAAAAAAAAACTTAGAATTTATTAGTGATAAACTTAAACCTAGAATAAAAAAAACTCAATCTCAAGGAAGCATTTGTTGTAAAAATCTCAGATTTGCTGCTTAAACTGAGTTTAACCCACACAAACCAAGTTTTTCTTTATCCATTGTAAACTTTAATCTGTACGGATTAGAAGCTTCCTCGTTAGGTTTTGTTTATTTGTCATATTCAGAATCAACACAAGGTCAACAATGCACTGGAATGATGAGGACGAGAAGAACCGTCTCGACTCGCCAACAAAACGACAAGAAAAACAAACGCTTGCAGCAAAAATACAAAAACAAAGCACCAAAAGTGAAAAAGAACTCACCTACAGCAGCAGCGAGGTTCTGCTGGCAGCATGTTATCAATCATCATTATTGATGTGAAGTTAAATTAAAGATGTAATCTCAGTTACTGATGTTGGATCAATCATCCATTTTCTTAATCTCCATCTCACGCCATCCTCTGTCCTCACTCCAACTACCTCCATGTTCTCTCCAACTGCATCCACACATCTCCTCTTTCCTGGCAGCTGCGTTTCTTACATTCTTCTACCAATATACCCACTGTCCCTCCTGTGGACATGTCCAAACCACTGTCCCTCCTCTGGACATGTCCAACCCACTGTCCCTCCTCTGGACAAACATGTCCAAACCACTGTCCCTCCTGTGGACATGTCCAAACCACTATCCCTCCTTTGGACATTTTCAAACCACTGTCCCTCCTCTGGAAAGACGTGTACAAACCACT
>JARVGS010000472.1:12309252-12322155 GCA_031762315.1 Hypsolebias antenori | reverse complement strand
CATTTAAAATATAAAAAATGGTCTACACAATCTTATGTTTGTCTATTGTTGATTGTCCAAGGAAAATCTACTGTTGCTGTTGTCATCATTCTTAGTTTGTGGCCAGGTCTTTCTTGTAAATGAGTCCTCGAGGCTCAATGAGATTAGCCTGCCTAAATAAAGGCTGAATGAGTGAAAATAAAAAATAGCCTACATTGGTATTAGCACACGTTTCATAATGCCACAATATGTATCAACGTGTTAAACTGCAAAATTTTATAGGAACGCAGGAAAAAGGCAGAATACTTTTTTCTTCATCGCCACAGTTTACAACTGTTTAGATACAAATGTATTAAAATGTAAGCAAAGAGTTCTTGTTATTGATTTTTGCAGCATTTTTTTTTTTTTTTTTTACACCCAAACTGAATTAGCTGTTTAAAATTATGGTAGTTCGTTATACAGTTTTGTGATAATTAAAGTTTCTGCTAAGGGGTGCTGTTGATCAGTTACACCTTGAAAAGTTGCTAAAAGTAATACAGTTTAGGTATGCGAAAAATAGGCATTTACTGTAAAAAATTAAACTTTTATTGATAAATTAAAATATTCGCTAGTCAACGAGATTTTTTTGGTTACATATATGTTAATTGTTATGTATTTCATTTTTATAAAATGAATGAATAAATAAATAAATAAATAAATAAATAAATAAATAAATAAATAGCTCTTTAACAGGTGTGTTGAGAAACAGTATATCAAAATTAATGTTTCCCTGAAAACTAGAATGAATTAATATTACTTTCTTTTCAAACTTGCAAGGAAGACATTTAATTAGTGTCATATTTATTATTTGTTTGTTTGTGTAATTTATTATTAAATCGTGATTACTTTTACCTTGAGCAACAGTTGCTTATGTCTGAGTTTGTTAGTAAAATATCAAGAACAAGTGAATGGATTGTTAAAATTCTCAGAAAGTATTCATTCTACAACAAATTAAGTTTTGGAGTCAACCTAGATGGCCACCACAACTAACCAACTTCAGGAAACTATAACTCGTTTATTATTACAGAAACTAAATTTAAATGTGGTGTGGAAGCTGAGAGTCATCCCGTTCTCGTGTTCCGAGTGCTACCAACTCTTTATTAGATCTTTATTTAAAACTTTCTCTTATAAGGTGACAAGTATCCCTTCAAGAAACACTAATTTAATTTAATGATGCTTTGTCTTACATAAAAAAACCATACTGAAAAAATTAACAGTGACATATTTTATTTGTGAAAACAGTTAAAACAAATGAAAACATTTTTAAAGCATCTGATTTTTTTTTTTTTGTTAACTTGCAGGAACTTGCAATGAAAGCTGACTGTTTGGTTTTGTTATCAGAGAATAAGAGATGTGATTCCTGTACATGTGTGTCTGTGTGCACTAACATATTGTGATGAAAAAATGAAATTATGACATTTCTATTCTGGATTTGAATGTGAAATATTTCATTTATCTCCTTTGCCATCCATGTTCTGCCTTTCCAACTTTTTAAGAAAAAGGTTGGAAATAGTTTATTTCAGAGAAAATTATGATGAGCACCGGCTGGAAATGCTCATTACCATGAATTCAATACCATGAAGGTGTAGTTTTATACATCTTTGAATGATTGTTTTACATAGCAAGTGTATTTTTGTGATCACAATTATACTATGGCACAAAATGCTGCAATCAGTTTCACAAAAAACTCTGAAGATATGCATTTACTATGCTGTATAGGCAAAAATCCTGTTCCCATTTTTGTTGGTGTTTGTGAAAATCATATTGTGTAAAAATGTAGTGGTTTTGTATTGTTGTTGTTGTTTTTAAATGCCAATGTGTTTTGTGGAATGCTTTTTTTTATAATGTTAAATTGTTAATTGTTAAAATGTCAATTGATAATGTTAAAGTATTATTTCTTAAATATGAACGTTTCTGATGACTTACATTATATATGAATGTTTCTGTTCATTGCCCTGAGATGACTTCTGTTGTGACTTGGCGCTATAAATAAACTGAATTGAACTGAAATTTTTCTGAGGGTTGTGTTTTTTTTGTTTTTTTTAACTTACTCATCATGACAGTCAAAGTTGATGCCCCGCTTCCCTGCACCACATGTTAAAACACTTTTTCGTAAAATGCTGAACACAGTTGTTTTTCATGAGGGACAGAATAAGTTTTACAGTACAGTACTGTACTGTACTTCACCTTTATCTGTTTTAGTAACATTGCTATTTAGTTTTTAATATGATGGGATTATGTCAATAAAATTATTTAATTTTTCTAAAAGTGTAGTTATAAAATAAGATTTCTGCATTTTGTTACGTACATTTCAACGCTTAAATATTTGAAAGTTTTGATTTAACTAAATACTTTATTTTAACCCTATCAGCTGTGTAATTTAGTACATGTCTGAAGATTCTACTGATCATTCTTGGATTTAGCAAATTTATGTTATTCATAACAAAATAAGATTTTAAAAAGTTTCAATTGTATAAAGAATAACAATATTGACTATGAAAATAATTGTTTATATTTTATATCTCCTGCTTAGAAAATAAGATTTTAGCAAAGTATGGTTTTCATATAGGCCTACTTTGCCTTCACTAAAATAATTATGGTTTTTTTTTTTGTTGTTTTGTTTTTCAGCAGCATGTTTTCATTAAGTGCTGCCTTTCAGTCACAGCTCCGGGTTTGAATATTGCACGTCTTAGTCGCGAGAGGGTGAACCGTTGTCATAGCAACAGGAAACCTGGGCACCAGCCCAGTCTTGTAGTTTTGCGGCAAAACATTAGATTCAGCGAAGTAACTCGCTTTGAATTTTGGTAATGTTATTTAATATTAGTCGAAAATAATGGTGCACGACGATTTGCGTGTAGAGTGGATCCGACAAAAGGTAAATGCTCTATTTAATTTGGCTAAAAAGTATCCGAAGTGTTTCGACGAACTTCTCAGCCGGGACGATGGAAGAGAAGAGGAGAAAATTATCCGTTTTTTGAACGTTGTCTCTGAGGAGGACTCCCATTCAAGTCTTTTGTTTTTCAAAACAATTAGAGAGGAAGAAACTGAAGTTGAAGTTCCTCTCAGTAAGTATTGTTCTGTGTTCACCGAGCGTATCATAGTTAGCCTTGACTTTCATACAGTTACTAATGCGCATGCTCGAAGTCAGCAACGTTTTAACAATGCATTGTGGTCTAGATATATTTATGCCAATTCCGGTTTGCTGAAACACATTCATATTTATGTAGCTTGGTTATGCAGTCATTCTGATATCCATTTCGCTATTACAAAGCAAAAGATCAATAAAACTGATTTCTTATTACATTTGAATATAAATATCAATTAAAGGCAGGTGAGCTAAGCCTAAGCTTTTTTTTTTTTTTGAGCTAAGCCTAAGCTGACCGCAGACCTTTAATACTACAATACGTATATACAGTAATATTTGGGGATGCATCCATGGTGCCAGATTCTACGCATGCGCATTGGTACAAATAATTGGGTAGATTTTCAATTTGAGCAATTCAAGTGCAAATTTTCAAGTATTGATAAAAGTAATATTAAAAGTAATAACAAAAGTATCTGTAACTTTAGAGCAAACACATGGAGAGTCATCAGATCCTGAGCAGAAGTCTGAAACAGAGCTTGACTCTGTCAAATTGACAAATGAGGTATGCAAGAACAATCTGTGACTGTTCAAAAATTACTTACAAATGTTTCTTGTAAAGATAAAAATTGTAAAAAAATAAAATAAAAAAGTCAACCTCAATTTTTTTTTGTATTTTCAGGCAAGTCTAGTTAAAGTGGTGTACCACGCTGAGCTTCACATCTCAGTAAACCAATACCCGGAGAGATTTGTGAAATCCCGGGTCGTCTATTTTCTCAGAAACACCAAAGGTGAGGTGACTGAGTGGTTAGAGCAGTCGTCCTCCAATGCAAGAGTTGGGGGGTTCAAATCCACCAGCAGTCACATGCTGAAGTGTCCCTGGACAAGACACTGAACCCCTCATTGCCTCCGATGTGTGTCCCGTCAGTGTATGAATGTGATCTCAAAGCACCAATTAGCTTTGTAGAGTTCTAGTAAAGTGCTGTATGAATGGGTAAATGAGGACACAGATTGTGTTGTAAAGTGCTTTGAGTATCTAGATAAGATAGAAAAGGTGCTATATGAGTGCAGTCAATTTACTATTCATTACTATTACAATAAAACATGCTCAAGCCCATTTTAATTTAACACATAACAGAGAGTCATTGAAATCTTCTTTTGAACAGAGACTGTTGTTCAACCACTGGACATGAAAGAGGCCCATGTAATAATGCCTAGGCTTTTTAACCTTGGCCTGCAGAGTGGAAACCCCCTTCAGGCGCTGCAGAACAAACTAGTACACGTAAGTTGTATAAAAAAAAAAGTTACCAAACCAGCAACATTTGTCTCTAACAATGCTAAACAGATGTAAATAATAAAATAGTTTTTTTAAACATCTGGTTTTCTGGATATAGAATGTATGTGTTTTTTCCACTGTATGTCTTCTCAGGCCTATATACCCCTGTTCACTGCCCAGCACATGGCAGCAACAGGAGCTGGCAGTCACCACAAGAAGAGATCTCAGGAAAAGATCAGCAAAGACAGTAAAAAGGAAAGGCAGAAAAAGCCATGGGGGCAGGTTATGATTCGCGATGAGTTGCTCAACAGGACACACAAATTTCTGGGAGTGGTCAACTCAACTATTCATCAGCTTCAATTAGAAGGTTTGTTGTATTTAACACAACAAAGGAGGGTTGAGTATGAATTCACTGAATTAAATTTGTTGCTGATCAAAGTTTTAAAACATGAGGAGAAATTTATTCCAATTCAGAAAAGCAGTAACGCTGCTTTCCAAACTTGTTTTTTCCTTTTTGTTTTAAGCACATCTGTCTTGTGAAACGTTTTAGTGTATTTTGTGATTTGTAACTTGAGAGAGACTTGACTGGAGTGATTTTCAAGCCACTTTTATAATAAAGATATCAGTTTAAATTTAGTTTGCTGATTCTAGATGAGATTGTACTTCAAATCCCTGATCTGGACCTGAAGCCAAAGGTGGATGTGCTGCTTCATAATCCTGAAACATTGGAGAAGTTGGAGCAATGTGTGATGAACTGGCAGACTCAGATTACCATTGTCATTGAAGAACAGCAAAGCAAAAAGCCACAGGTTTGGATCAATTCCTCAGATTGAAACAAAATAGATTATCTCAGGGACTTGAGCACAGGTTAATCCTTCACACATGTTTGCTGACTGACCATCTTAAATATTACAAAAATCCTAAATTGCTTGCTAGGAATGGGCATATAAACATACTGTGCAATAGTGACCAGTCTGAAACGTTCACTTCTCATTTTTCTCCAGGCACCTGGGCCAATGGCAGAGATCGAACTTTGGCAGGAGCGTGCTTCTGTTCTCAGCGCCCTGCTTGATCAGCTCAAAGAGCCTGTGGTGGAGAAGATCTTGGAAGTGATGACCAAAACAAATGCAGGCGTTGTTCACACCCTCACTGGAACTGTTGCTGAATTAACTAAATATCATTTAGAGTCAGATGAAATTGCAAGCTTACTTAAGACATTGGAAAGGCACTTTATGGTAAGCTACCTATTTTCTAAAAGGCTTTTTGCTGTTGTTCCTTTAAAGTGACTGGATCTGTTTTTATGAATAAGCTGACAAGTCTCCATAACGTGCAATTCCATCACAGTATCCTCTTCACATCTGTCACTGTTACTGTTGTCTTTTGCAGAATCTGGCCACTGGAGCTAATTTTGCAATCATGATGGAGACCATCCCTCATATGATGGAGAGCTTGCAGATAGTGTGGATGATCTCTTGCCACTACAACTCAGATGAGCGCATGGTGCCTCTAATGGAGCGCATTGCCTGGCAGCTGTGTGAACGAGTGGCTCAAGGGATAGATGTCCACAAGCTATTCAAGTATGTGTGGATGTGCTTTAATTTTATGACTCAAACCAATAAAATTTGTTATTACGTGATGTTAATATTAGTCAGTGGTTTGTTAAGATTCTAATTCATTGTTCAAGTTAAATGCAAATGTTGTATCTTGAACAGGGAAAATAGGGAAGAGGCCAAATCCCTGGTGTTGGAGGCTAAGCAGGCTCTTGAGCAGTGGAAGTTGTCCTACTTTGAGATGCGAGCAGAATTAGAAAATTTAGGCAGAGCTCCTCGCTGGGAGTTTGATAGTAAAAGACTGTTTGAGAGGAGTGATTACATGGCTTCTGTCTGCCAGGACCTTTGCAACGTGTTTCAGGTTGGTGTACTTTGTGCAACTCTAAAACTCCCAGAAAAAAATCTTGACTACCGGTACTCGCACAGTAATTAAACTTTTAAATGTATATTTGATAAAGGTCACTCGGGTTTGTGTTTTTCAGGTGCAGGAGGAACTCACCAACATTTTAAGCCCAGAGCTGAAAGGTACGAAAGACCTGAATGAAATGGTAAACAAAGTGGATGATCTGGTTTTACCCATTCAGAAGGTCAGCTTTAATCCATTCAGCATCTTAAAAAAGACTAATTGGAGAATGGTCCTCCAAGATTTCAACACAAACACAAAGGTTGGTTTGGGATAATATATGAACTGTATCAGTTCATATCTAAATATAATTTTGTGTTATTGCAGTTTTTTTTTTTTTTTACATTTATTTGCTTAAGCTGATAATTTTTTCATGTCTTTTAGGCTGTTGAGGGAGACATCATTGATTTTGTCGACTTGTCTTTCAACAAACTGCATTCCTCAGCTGCTACCTTTGAAATGCTACAGAAATTCAAACAAATCCCCACTACACAGACCATCAACAATCATTTGATGAGAAAGCTGAACGATGTCCTTATCCAGTACTGCAGAGAGGTATTGTATTGTCATAATCTGGAACAGCAGCAGATTGTCATTAGTGAACAGTATATTTAAGTTCCCTCTGGGATTAAAAAGTACTTTTGAATTTAAATTTGAAATAAAAAGTTTTGGTTCATTCAATTTATCTGTTTTACCACTTTATTGTAAGGGCTTTATAATAGTCTGCAGCAAGTAAAGGTCTTTTTCTGCTACAGGTTGACAGCATCAAGGAGATCTTTGAAACACAGAAAGACAAACCACCTCTTAAGACTGAGCCTCCTGTGGCAGGATCAATCAAATGGGCCCTGACTCTTTTTTACAACATTAAACAACCTCTCCTTCCCTTCCTGAAAATGCCTGAGTTGCAAGAGAGTAAACAAAGTGAAAAGGTTTGTTAATTCATAGGTCTTGTATAATTTAATACATCAAATTAAAACTGTTTAAATGGCAACCTAATCCTGGAAGCCTTTTATAACTTGTAATATTTTCTGCTCAGGCAAAGGAGAAGTATGTGGAATTGGCAGTGCAGATTAAGAATTATCAGGCAACGAAGTATGAGTGCTGGCTGAAAGAGGCAGAAAACACGTTGTCGCTACTCATGAAAAAATCTCTGTTACTTATTAAAGAAAACCAAGAAATGGTATTCATCAATCACTATTACTTTAATAAAGTCATTATCTCTATGTTGTTTTGCTAAATATACACTCATTGGCCATTTTTAAGTACATCTGTTGAATTACTCGTTAACACAGCTAATCAGTCAGTCAACTGACAACAAGTCAATGCCTTCAGGCAATGACACCTTGGAAATACTGTATTGAAAACGACTTGTTGAGTTTTCAAATCAAGCATCAAAATGAGAAAGTGAATTTAAATGTCTTTGAATGGGGTCCCAGTGTTTAAGAAGCTGCTGCTCTAATGATATTTTTACATACAACCATCTCTAGGGTTTGCAAAGACCATCAGAGCAACAATAAATTTATTTTTGATTATCTAATTTTGGAAAGATTGTGTGAACTGTCACCTCAGTTTCTGGTTCTAGCTGGCAGGACTGGCACCTGGTGTGGTCTTCTGCTGCTGTAGCAATCTACTTCAAGGTTGGCCGTGTGTTCAGGTAGAGTATTCTGCAGAAATTGGTTTGTAATGAGTGGTTATTTGAGCTACTCTTGCATTTCTGTCATCTCAGACCAGTTTAATCACTCTCATCTGACCTCTGGCATGAGCAAGGCTTTTTCTCCACCCAGCTGCCACTCACTGGATATTTTTAACCCTAGAGATTCTTGTGTGTAAAAATCCTAGTAAAGTAGTTTTTGAAATGACAGACCAACCCATCTGGCGCCATCAACCATGCCACATTCAAAGCCACATAAATCCCCTTTCTTCACCATTCTAATGCCCGGTTTGAACTTGAGAACGTCGTCTCCACTAATTCTACAGACTAAATGCATTGAGTTGTTGCCTTGTAATGGGCTGATTAGCTGCTTGTGTTAATGATCAAGCGTATTGAATAAAGATGCCAGTGTGTATACAAAGCAACGCTTTGTCTCTTTAAAAACCAGCAAAAGCAATAAAAAAGCTTGTTTCAAAGTTTTCAATTTTTGTTTTTTCAAGGATGTGCCAATGCCTGAAGGAAGCCAAAAAAATGTGCGATACGTTGTGAACTTTCCTCCAGAAATCGAGGAAATGATTTCTGAGGCAAACTATCTTGTTTTACTGGACTACACTGTTCCCCAACTGATTCAACACGTAGCTCTACAAGAAGAGCAACTCCTCGAGTAATTACATTCACTAAAGCAGAATATATGCCAAATGTTAAACTCACTAATTGGCGTCTCTTTCTTCATCTGTATGGCGGTAGGTATGTAGATGCTCTGAAAATTCTTGTCAGTCGTTATCACTCTGTGATGGACAGCCTGAATGAGGTGCATCTTGATATGCTGGCACTGCACATGGAAAGAGTCAAAAAAGAGATGAAGTTTGGACTCAAAATACTCAACTGGAGTTCCTTAGGTGTGTACATACTTGCATAAGTAAAAACATCTGAAATTTATTTACAGTTGTACTCTTTTTAGATTATTGTTGAAACTTGTGGCGTGTGCTTGGTTTTAGGGATACCTGACTTCATCAATCGAGGTGTCAGTGTTGTCTCTAAATTGGAGTCTGTCGTCAATAAGATTCACACAGTCGAAAGGGAAATGGATTCCAAGTTGCAGTCAATGCTGATGACCAATCTACTGAAATTTCCAGTATCTGCTAATTCAAGTGACTTACCAGGTAGAACTATTAGAAAGATCTATTACTAGTTGGAAGAAAACAAACTGAGAATAACTCATTAATTTCTTCTTTTAAGCTGTCAAGGTTTTCTGTGCACACATTGAGGAAGAGCAGGCCAAGACTTTGGATTTTCTTATGAAAAAATATGCTGACATAAGTTGCTTAATCACAAAAACGGAAAATTTGACCTTGGAAACCAGCAGTGGTAAAGCCAAGTGCATGGCATCATACTACGCATACTGGGAACGCAAAGTGTTTGATTCTCTTCTAAAGATGGTGCAGAGGTAATCATATTATTACTTTTTAATTTGCAGCCTGGTATTTTTGAGACATAGTAATCAGTTTTTGAACTATTGTAACATCTGTTATGCTGGCACTTTTAAGGAACATTCAGACATTCAACATGGCACTGATGGGAAGTACTGCTCTTTTCCAAATTGATGTCATTCTGTCTGCCCCCAAGATTGTGTTACAGCCCCAAAGTAAAGAGATATACTGGCTGATCATGCAGTGCATTAAAAACTGTATTGAGAGTATCAAGGTGGGGTTATCACCATTGTTATTATTATTATTATTATTGTGAAATTGTTTTTAAAGTATTTGTATCTAGCAATAAATGATGAGTTGATCACTTCTGTGTTAAGCACTTTCCACGCTGGATGCATGGGACATGCATCGAATGCCCACCACAACATGGAGGTGGTGAAGAGGAGTTGGTGACGTTCACGTTCTTCAGTGATGTATGGCAGCATCCTCAGATAAATGAAAGTGCTTCGGCCGTGTCCAAAAGCATCCAGCAGCTGCTGCTTTCTGTGGATCAGTACCTTATCTACTGGAAACGTTATCGTTCTCTTTGGGGAATGAACAAAACCATTGTCAATGAAAGATTTGCAGCAAAAAATCCATCCTACGTTTTGTATGATGACAGGCTACAGTTCCTTACTAATATTAAACAGCAGGTGATGCAAGAGCCTCTGAGCAAGACTGAGCACTGTATCCATCTAAACTTGGAGCCACTGGTTAACACAGTGTGGGAAATAACTGAGTCCTGGATCACTTCACTTGGTAGTCTGCTCAAGAAGCCTGTCAGAGAGGATCTCTTCAACTTGAGAGATGAACTCATGGTACTGAACCATGCAACACATGCAAATGTTTCCAATGGAAATATTTTTTGTGTTTTTGTTTGTAATTTGCATTTATGCTACAAAACAGCAACTCTCGAAGAAACTGAAGCAGAGCCCAGACACCTTTGAGGAGCTAAAGTCCGTCCTTGGAACTATCTCAGACATCAGGAACATGTCTGTCGACGTGGAGTTCAGATTCATTGACATCCAGGAAAGATACAGAGTCCTGGCCATGTACAAATTGGAGGTAGTGTGTTAAATGCTAAGATGTTACACAGAAATTTGCATTTTCTGTCTTGGTTAACCTACTGTCCTTATGTGCTCTAGGTTGGAGAGGATGAAAAGGAGTTGGTGGCTATTATTAGACAGGTGTGGAGTGACCTGTTCGCAGAATCTAGACAAGTGGATCAAAGTCTGAGAGAGATCAAGATATCATTTACTGTGGTAGGACATGACCCCACCCCCCCCCCCCACCACCACCACCACCACACACACACAATGTTTAAATGAAAGAAATATATTTCAGAAATGCACCTATACAGACCCTAAACCTTGTTATTATTTTTCAAAGATTACAAAAGAGAAGATTGAAGACTTTAAGCAAGATTTGTCCATCTTTGTTGAAAGTTTCAACATGCATGGTCCTGGAGCTGTGGGTGAAGATTTAGATAAAGGTGCTTGAATCAGACCTGTATTTTTATTACATAGTGTTAAATGTGGAAATGTTAAATTACTTCTTTTTATTATTATTTTTTCAGGACTAAGCATTATGGAAAAGTATGAGGCAGACCTTGCCAAGATGGTGGCCCAAAAACAGGAGCTCACCAACGCAGAGAAGCTGTTAGGGATGCCTTTCACTTCATACTCAGAGGTTGTCAAGATTCAGAGAGACATGAGTGGATTAAGACAAATTTATGATATTTATAAAGCTCAGAAGGTGGGAAAAAGTTGCTGTTGGTGAATGTGTACATTTTCTTGTCTGTGCGCTTTACAAAATGTTCTCGTTGAGTTTGTGAAGTTCATGAGTTGGTGTTTTTTATTTTTATTTTTTTCAGAATGCAAAAGCAAAATGGTCTCAGACCTTGTGGGTAGATTTGGACATCCAGATGCTGCAGGAGGGTATAGAAGGTTTCATCAAAAGTCTGAAGCAGCTGCCCAAAGATGTGAGGGCGTTACCCGTGGCTTTTTTTCTAGACGGGAGCATGAAAGAGTTCAGAGAATCTCTGCCTCTTCTGCTAGACCTGAAGAATGAGGCTCTCAGAGACAGGTTAGTCTGCAGATTAATAAACCAGGCATAAAAAACAAGACTCATGTTTATGAAAAATGGCTAATCACAATTTATTAATAAATTTACATTAGTTTAACAACAACAGAATAGAATAAATAGATCTAACGAGCAAATGTTTGTGATCTTCCCAAATAAATTAAATGAAACATTTTTTTTAACTCCTAATATTTTGCTTGACATTTTTTCAGGCACTGGAAGGAGCTGATGGAAAGGACTAACACCAGCTTTGAGATAAACCCTGATTACTTTACTCTGGAGAACATGTTTTCTATGGAGTTGCACAAATTTGCAAATGTCATCGGCGACATTGTCACATCTGCTGTAAAAGAGCTAAGCATTGAGAAGGCAAGCTTCCCTGTTTATTAACAATCATTTATAATGAAATATTACAAACCAGAGTGTTTAATTGTAGAGTCTTAGCATTCAAATTACACATTATTTACAAAGCATGTTAACTGCTTATGCATTTTTTTATGTATGTGTTTCCAGGGAGTGAAGGGGGTGGCTGAGACCTGGGAGAACATGAAATTCAGTATGCAGCCTTATTTTAAAGGCATCCAGGAACATGGTTTTATTCTGGGACCAGTGGATGAGATCCTGCTGAATGTGGACAATGATGTCATGAACTTACAGAGCATGGCGGGCAGTCGTTTTGTTGGACCTTTTTTTGATGACATACAGAAGTGGGAAAAAGATTTGTCTCTCATCAGTGAGACCATAGAGGTCAGTGCAGGCTGTTAGATTTGATATTAACCTTCAGATAATTCCCCAAATTTTTTACTGACAAAATGGTTTTTGTATAGATTTGGTTGGTGGTGCAACGAAAATGGATATACCTGGAAAGCATCTTCATTAGTGGGGACATTCGTTCTCAGTTGCCTGAAGAAGCAAAGAAGTTTGATAACATAGACAAGAAGTTTAAAGAAGTGAGTTGCCTTTTAATAGGCTTCCAGTAAAAATGTATTTTTGTTTTACTTTTCCAACTGATGCATTTTTTTGTTGGTGTGTAGATAATATCTGACACTGTAAGAAGTCCAAATATTAAGCGAAGTTGCCTTGTTCGTAACCGGCTAGCAGACCTGCAGGCCTTGAGTATTGGTTTAGAGAGGTGCCAGAAGAGTCTTAATGACTACCTGGACTCCAAACGAAATGCATTCCCTCGCTTCTTCTTTATCTCTGATGATGAACTTCTCAGCATTCTGGGGAGCAGTGACCCTACCTGTGTCCAGGAACACATGATCAAGGTATCAGACCACTGTAAAAAATATGTCATTTCTATCTATCTATCTATCTATCTATCTATCTATCTATCTATCTATCTATCTATCTATCTATCTATCTATCTATC
>JARVGS010000472.1:12242662-12260430 GCA_031762315.1 Hypsolebias antenori | reverse complement strand
CAAAAAGCATGCAGACGTAGGAGTCCTTATGCTCAGGGTGGGTGAGAGCAGTGTGGACTACAGAGGAAAAGGCGTCCTCTGTTGATTGATTCTTGTGGTATTCAAGATATATGTTGCTCCTGTTGTTGCTTGCTGTCTTTTGTTTCTTCTGTTCACTTTGAGTTTCACTCATTTTTCTGTTCAAAATATTCAGTTTAGATTTGTTTTCTTCCACCTGACTTCTTTACGTGCAGATGCTCTTGATACTTGTCTTTCTCAGCATCTTCTAAAGTTTGTCCTGTGTGGCACGTCCCCGGATCTATGGAAAGTGTGAGGACGCTCACAAATGTTTCGAGACATTTCACCTCCCTCACGCATGTTGTTTGAGTTTTGTCAGCAAAAGTCACCATGCAGTGTCTTTCCATTCATTATGTAGGTGATAGGTACTTATCTGATCAACATTTTTATTTTCTGCTATTCCTTGATGTAGGTGTCACCACAGCAGATGTTTTTCACCTGATGCTCTTCCTGACAACCTGCGTTTGAACTTGCAACCCTAAGGGTTATGAGACTGTGGCAGTGACTACTGAGCTACCCCTCTTGTTCTTCAAACTGAAGCAAACATTTACAACTTTAATAACTATAAAAGCAATATAAAGTCAGAATACACTCCTTTTTTCATCTTCTGATGATTTGTTGTATCTAGTTTTTAACTTTTGACTTGATCCTGTTTGTTTAAAGTTGTTTGTTGGGGAGTAGGACGGGGTGGGGTTGACTGGTTGTGATATATTTAGAGGAGCCCGTGATGAATGTTTCATCTATGCTGCGTAGGAAGAACACAGGACAGCCATTAAACATTCATATCTGCCACTGAGATGACCTCCTGGAATATCAGACCATCATCAATGAGTAAACGTCAGACCAAAAACTCAATGAATTTGAAACCACGTGTTGTTTTTGAACCTCTGCAAGTTAGACCCATCCAAACATGTATTTACGTTGTTTCTTTGAGAAGCATGTTTGGCAAAATAAAGCCAGACTATTGAAATTATGTACATATTACAAATGTTTTTAGGATTCATTTTAAGATAATCTTGGAGTTCTTAAATTCCAACTAATAAAAATATTTTCAAGATGCTTAACAGCCACAAAAGACAGAACATAAAGAGGATTTTGGCATCATCAATAGGAACAAGTGATTGAAACTGTATTCCAGTATATAGGGTTCTAATGTCTGCAAATGTGGAATAAATTTAACAGTTTAAGTGGTCATTAAAATGCATATTTTCTTATATGTTAAACAATAAATAGGAGTTTTGCATTTTAACAAATAGATTTGCACATACAGTATTTACAAAATGAATCCTCAAGTCGTAATTTCTTGTAGAGCACCTATGATCTACACATGCACTGTAGGTGTATGTTTAAATATTTGAATGTATAAAAGAATGCATCACTTTCAGCTGTGGTGCACACATCTTTATCTTTTGGCTCAGAGCAGCGTTGCCTCTCAGACACAGTTTAGCAACAGCTCAGCCAGCTTGCATTATTTATACACAAGTGAACTAGTAGATAGGGTTACCCCGAGGTAATGTGGCTGGTCTATTAAGGTGCTCTTTGCAGCTATAATGGGAAATACTCACTCTGATTGCATCTTACACACCCAGACAATACTTGTACTCATTTGTGATCGCAGCCACACTAAGCACATGATGAGGTGTCAAACTCGGAAAACAGTGTGAAAGTTTCAGATGCCAGACAGTGATGCAGAAGGCTGCAGGAGGTCACAAAGGCAAGATGACGTGGTTGTGGGAGGATACTACCTCCAGTGTAACGCACATGCACACTCACTCTCAGACAATGAGAACTCCGGGACTCACCCCATCATGCTCACATTGATGCTTCTCATTGGAGAGCATGCCAAAGTTGGTGCAGCCGCCAAGAAGAGGACTCGCTGCTGGATTCACAGAATGAACTAACAATGGGGGACACACATAGGACTACACAAACTGTCACTGGGACATCAGGATAATTTATTCTCTGAGTGACCCTGGAAGTTACTTACACATCTATGAACGAAGAGTTTCTGGGACTTACTCTGGATAATTTGTTTTTAAAGAACAGCAGGGATAAACATTTGGGTTTGCAAGCAATGAGTGGATAAACTGAAGATACCAATATATATTTTTTAAATTTTTGCTTTTTGTTATAGATGTAACATCTAAAAGTTATTGGATTGTTGTTTTTTAAACAGCTGGACAGTTTTCGTCCAACACAAGACAACAACTCTTTATTTTTCTTTTGAGGTTTTCAAGGTGCTCTGTAACGTGAGCGAGCACTGATGGCTGAGATTCTGACTCCATTACTAGATCAGGTTTTAAGGGACTGTGGTTTTGGTTTGTCTCAGTGTGCATTATAAAACAACTGGCTTGGAACAGAGTACACTTTGGTACGTTTTTGTGGCCTGTCACTGAGACATATCCAATGGAGGAAAAAGGACAGAAGACTTAAGTGCAACTGAAAATGAGAAGATGCTTCTTCTGGAATGGTTATACCTAAGGCTATCCAGTTTTGCCACCAAAACAACTTTGCTTTACCACAATTTTGGAAAGAATTTCTTGCTTAGAATGATTTGAATCAAGATACATCATGCCACCCAAAAAAGGCGATTCAAAAGCAGCTGCCAAAAAAGGCAAGTCTGAAGAGCCAAAGAAGGGAGGAAAAGATGATAAGAAGGGAGGAAAAGATGATAAGAAGGGAGGAAAAGATGACAAAAAAGGGGGTAAAAAGACAGAGGAGCCTCCAGCAAAGGGTAAAGGAAAGGATGATGGAAAGAAGGGTAAAGGAAAGAAACCTGTCAGTGAGTCAGAAGAAGGATCGGAGGAAGAAGAAGAGGAGGTAAAGAGTGAGGAAGAGGAAAGTGGAAGTGAGGAAGAAGTAGTAACCAAAAAGGCAGCAAAGCACGATAAAGGAAAAGGGAAAGCCGCTCTTAAAGGTGCATCCAAAGCTATGGCTATGAAGGCTCCGCCTAAACGCTCAACTCGGGATGAAGAAGAGGACGAGGAGGAGGAAGAAAACGCACATGTGAAAAAAGGCATGAATGCAGTAAATCTAAAAAAGATGAGCAATGTTCAAATCAAAGGAGCATCTAAGGCCATGATGGGTTTTGCTGCAGAAGCACAGAAGAAGAACTTAGGTGGAGGGAAACCAGAGATGAAAATAGATGCAAGATCTCATCTTACAGGGGCATCCAAAGCCCTCTCAGGCATCACTGGAAAGGCCTCTCCTTTTAGCTTACCTTCTAAGCAGCAACCAGAGAAAACAAAACCAAAGCGAAACCTTAAAAGCACTTCTCGTCTCTTCCTGCGAATTTCAAATAAAAAGAAACCTACTACTGGCAATAAACTCCTCCTTGGCAACAGCAAGCTCTTTGCTGGCTTTGGAAAATCAGGCACTGGTGACAAAAAACCAGGTTTGTCTGGTTTTAGTTTGTTTGGTAAAAAAGATGACACTGCTAAAGAAAACAAAAAGACATTAAATCTGTCCAACTTAGGAGGTAAGGGTAAAATGGCAACAGAGGCAAAGGGATTAGGAGGAAAGTTCAAAGGCATGTTTGGAAAAAAGAAAACAGGACCAGTGTTTAAGACAAAAGGTTCAATGGTAGGAAGAATGGCTTCAACAACCAACTGGTTGACAGGCCGATTCCTGTCGTCTAAAGGCCCAGGTCGCTTTGGGGCACGAGCAGGAAGGCGAGGAAGAAAAAGCCTACCATTCTCTAACAGGGGCACTGGAGGGAGACAAACTCATTATTACAATGAGGCATATGAGTATGATGATGAGTATGGCTATGAAGATGACTACAACAGGTGGGGACATAGAGGATTTGACCCGAATGATCCTTATGGAGATCAAATGTTCTATGACGATGAAGAGTGGGAGGATGAAATTGGTTACTATGATGATGAGGGCAATTTCTACTATGATGATGAGTTTTACTATGATGATGTAGATAACAGTGGTTACCCTTGTGGCTATTTTGATGATGATTATGAAGATTATTATGGCCAGGAAGAGGTAGAGTATTATTATGGCGAAGATGGGATGTTGTATGCTATAGAGCCAGAGCCATATGGTTACTATGGTGATGGTATAAATGGCATGTATGACCCATATGAGCTGGAGCTCTACGATGATCATTTTAACTACAACATGGCTTCTAACTATGGTGATTCATATGACATGATAGGCAACAACTATGATGTTGTCCCAGGCCTGTACAATGGCCCAGTGCTTGGATATCCACAGCCTGCTCCCATTTACAACCCTTATCAGCAACATGCAGTCATGAATACTATGCTTGATCCATCCCAGCAACATATATTCATGAATGCTGGGCTAGATCCATCCCACCAACATGCAATCATGAATGCTAGGCTTGATCAAGTCCAGCAACATGTAATCATGAATGCTGGACTAGAGCCAGCCCCGCAACATGCAATCATGAACGCTAGGCTTGATCCAGCCCAGCAACATGTAATCATGAACGCAGGACTCGATCCAGCCCAGCAACATGTAATCATGAATACTGGGCTGTATCCAGCTGCAACAGGACAACCATATGGACAGGAACAGCTGTCTTTTCCTCCAGCTGAACCATTTTCTCAAGAGCAGTTTAGAGTCCCAAGGCCCCAGGTTATGCTATTTGGAAAAGACAGACTGGAAGTGGAAACTTTACCACCACCACCTCTTCATTCCCGTCCTTCATCCCCAATGTTTCCTTCTTCTTCCCCAGCTCTGGCTCTCAACAATCAAGAAATTTTGTCAGAGTTACAATATGAGCAACCCATCGCCACATACCTTCCTACACAAACCCCTTACCCGATTGACATGAACCAACAACTTGCTTTCATTTCTCCTGGAAACTTTGCGTTCACAACAGCTATGAACGCTCATCAGGATTATCTTCCTCCTCTTCAGCCAGCTAACCCTCCTATATCTATTAATCCCAGTCACATATCCCCATCTCCCATACAACCTCAGTTTTCCTCTCAGGCGTACCAAACACCCCTTCCTCAAGACCCACAAATACTTCATTTAGGTCAAATTTCATCAGGAACATCACCAGTGCAACAACTGATACATTCACCATTGCATTCACCAATGGTGTCACCCATGCCAGTGAGAAAAATGGGTCATCTTCTATCTCCACAGCTATCACTAAGACCAGGATCAGTTAGTGTACATGCACCATCTTCACCACCTTTTTCACCCTATCCAATGGACCTCCAACCAAGTATCCAGTCAGACCCTCACTTCTCTCCTCGCTTACAGAGTCGGAGACTTACTCACCGGGCCTCAAAGGCAGGCCAAAGACCTGCATTCTCAGTGGACAGGCAGAAAATCTCAAGTCCCCCATCTTCCCCACACTTCTTTAGAAGAGGGTTGTCAGTAAGAGCTCAGCCATCTCCACCACATGGAAGGAAAGAATTTGGTTTGCATAGAGGTCCCTCATTTGCCAAACCTCAATCCCCACTTTCTAGTCCATTAGCTTCTCCCCGACAATCAGTAAGAAAAAGACAAAGTCCACCACCTTCTCCGAGACTTTCTTTTAGACAGCAACCCCCTCCAGATGCAATGCCTCTGCCACCTATCAGACCACCTTTGTTTAAAGGGAGAAAAAAGACATCTATAATGAGACATTCTCCTTCTTCTCCACTGCCATCTCCACAAAGAAGGAGCCCACCTCAGCATGAACAATCTCACTCTTCTCCACAGTCTTTTCGCCCTTTTTCTCGTTATCGTCCTTCTTCTCCTTCACCATCTCATGTCTCTGCTAGACCCCTTCCCACACGTTCCTCTACTCGCAGGCTGAGAGGTGCTCCTGGAGCAAGAAGTCCTGTGCCTATGGGAGCTGTGAAACCTTCTCCAGCTAATCCCTATTCACAAAGACAAAGTAGACATGGGCCTCGTGTCACTCAGCAAGTAGCCCCTTTTAGGTCTTCAATACATAGTGGTCCAGCCTCTCCTTCAAGACAAATAGGGTCTGTAGCTGGAACTCCAATGTTAGCCAGATCAGGCTCTCGGCCTACAGGGTTAAGAGAAACCAAGCGAATTAGTACTTCCCAAGGAGGATTTCAAAGACCTATTGGTCGAGGGCAGCCCTTAGTGCGCATACCCAGAAATGAATCTTCTCTTCAGTCAAGGCAGTCATTCCGAACTCCTGCAGAAGTATCTCCCATTCTTCCACAGCAATCCCTAAAACACAGTGGGCCCATTTCTCCCCAGCCATCAGTGCGTAGGCTCCAGAGTAGGTCTCCATCTCCACAACCTCTGCAGTGTGCATCACCTTTTCCTTCTCGTTCTGCTTCTCCCATGTATCATCCATCTCAACGATCTTCTCCCTTGCCTCATAGACCTGTGAGTTCTCATAGTTTGGGACCAACATCTTTTCAGCCTTCAGTACCTCATACAAATCTTCCCTTGAATGTTCTTCCAACATCACAGAGCATCAGTCATTATAACTACACAATGATGGAGCCAGGCCCAACCCCAATGCTTACAAATGCTTTAACAAGTCCTCAGCTTTTAGGTTCTCCTTTCCCTCCTTCCAGTCCTTATTCCCACAGTGCTTACACCTCTCCTTTACAAAGACTCACATCAATCCAAACACAGCAAGAGGTCCATCCACAAACCCTTCCTCAGCAAGTACCTTTGTCTCCTAATCTGGGGCGTAGACTCCAGAATCCTTATCTCCAAAATGCTGGAAACACCACATCTGTACAAATAAGCGCTTCCCCTGTACCTGGTGCACAGGGGGAGGAATTAGTTAATTTTCAGGAGACACCAATGGTGGACTCATATGGCACATTAGGTCTATCCAATACTTTGATGCAAAACTCCAGACTCCGCAGTGCCTCCTATTCATCTCCTCTACAACGCAATGCCAACCTTTATACAACTGTTTTGACTCCCAGTCAAACAGAAACCCTTCCAGTCCAGTCTCCCATCTCTTCACCACAATTGTCATCTGCTATGCTTAACTCTCAACTACATAATGCTTCTTTTGCATCACCTTTACAGCGACAGCTCTTCCCCCCATCTCCTGTGTTGCCTACTCCTCCTTCCACTATGCCACAGCAAGGAGGTGTCAGAGGTACCTCCCCATTTTTGTCTGGTGAACTCAGGACTTCCCATATCCAGGGATCAATGTTAAGGCTTCCAAGTGGCACTCTGACAATGTCCAGGGACCCTGGTGAACTTCCCGGTACAACAGATAGTACAGGAGTTGTTGGTAATGGAAGACTGTCACCTTCTGCTCTCTCTAGTGCCCTGCAGAACCCAAGTCTTCGTCAGGCCACCTATAGACTACCTGATGGCTCATTGGTGACCAGGCATAAATCTGCTGAACCTCAATCTTCCTCTTTGCTATCTTCTGCACTTCTGAATCCTAATGTACATAAAGCAACCTTTAGGTTGCCAGATGGAACTTTGGTTGTAAGAAATGATGCAGTTCCTGAGTCTTCCTCTCCTGTGCTCTCATCAGCTATTCTCAATGCAAATGTTCGAAAGGCTTCTTATCGATTACCAGACGGTTCAATTCTAACACATCCGGGAGGGAAGACTGAAAGTGCTGATAATGCAGGCCCATCATTAGGGCTTTCTAGTGCCCTGATGAATGCAAATCTTCGAAAGGCGAAGTTTCAGCTTCCAGAAGGATCATCTCTTTTTTCAAAAAATCAAACTCAAAGTCCTTCAAGTCCCCTCCTTTCTGGTGCCTTGTTAAATAGCAACATTCGTGGTGCTTCTTACAATCTCCCAAACACATTGTTACTGAAGCAGCAGGGATCTGCAAACACTTCTGGGCCACACTCACTTGATCTTTCTAATGCTCTCCGTAACAAGAACATTCGATCTTCCACATACCGTCTGCCAGATGGAACTCTCATGATGCGCCCTCAGACAACTTCTTCACCCCAAACGCTTGATCTGTCTAATGCACTGTCAAAGAACCCAAACCTTCGTGGAGCCAAATACCGCCTCCCTGATGGTAATATCATGACAAGACTTGGTGCCCCTAGCACTCCACAACAACGCTCGCTTAACCTTTCTGGTGCTTTGCAGAACTCTCAACTCCAGCGAGGCTCTTTCCGCCTATCCTCATATGCTGTTGTTTCCCCCCAAGTCCAGGGGTCTGGTCCTGGTAAACACTGGGCTGGTTCTGGACTTGACGGACTAGGAATCCAGCAAGATATGGATGTGTGGGGGGCAGAGAGAGTTCTCCCTCATGGAACAGTGCAGAACCTCAATAAATGGTCCATGTATAGAGATGGAGAGCTCCCAGACCCCAAAAATATGAGACAGAGACATACAGGGGAGGAATCTGGGGAGTGGAATCTCAACAGGGAGGGGGAACCACAGGGGGACTGGTTTGACAAGGTAATAACTAAATCAAACATTTTAAACATCCACAGCAGTTAAAGTGTATAAAAGTAAACATTTTGTGCACGTTATTAGTAATAAACTGATGGTGTTTGGAAGTTGAAGAAGTCTTTAGCTACAAGGCTTTTTCAGTGATACATTGTGCATTGCATCATTTCTTCATTTCTCTCCCTGTGTGTGTATGCTTTATTTCAGATGTACACAATCAGAAGTATGTCCACAATAGCTGAGCGGGAGTTCAGAGAGGAAGATGGTGTGGAAGATATGACACAGTTAGAGTAAGTTAAAAATAAATCATGTATTTACAAGACTTGCCCAAATTAAACTCACACAATTTTTAGAACTATAGAGCCTAAAGAAATCACTTCAGCATGCTTGTAAGCAAAATTTTAGCAAAGGCGCTGAAGATGTCGAAGACATTTCAGAGTCAGAGAATCTTTATTGTCATTCGCACCAGATGTGGTACATGTGATGAAACGAGAGTTTCATAGAAAACATTACTCCAAACAGCAGCACGAACATGATTTGAGAAGTATGCTTAGAATGGTAGATGTGTCACTCAGGGAAACAACTTTATTTGTTTTAAATGTTGTGCAGATGAATAAATGCAAATAAATTGTTCTAACAAAAATGACATGTTCTGAATTGCTCTTTAACATCTTTAAAAGACTCAGTCCTATTTTTTCTAGTGAAATGCATGAAGGAGCTGTTCTTCTAAACACAAGAAGAAGGTTTGAGAGAGAGCTCTTTTATGTAAGTAATCAAATTTTATACAAGCATGATACAACTGATTTAGCATTAGTCTATTATGAATTTAAGAATGATTTAGATAGTCATTGCAGTTCTGTTTACTTCCTTCCTTTCTATTATATTGATATTTATTCATATTTTCTTTACAGACATACATAGGTAGTATTCTGGTATCTGTGAATCCTTACAAAATGTACAACATTTATGGGACGGACATGGTACTGCTGTATAAGAGGCGCGCTCTGGGAGAGAACCCCCCGTAAGTCGCTTTCACACTCAAACAAAATGAAAACTGGATTTTCAGGAACATTTTAAGCACAGCTAACAAATTTTGTCTTACAGGCATTTGTTTGCCATAGCAAATGCTGCTTATACCAAAATGATGGATGCCAAACAAAACCAAGTCATAATCATCAGGTAGGAGACTCAATTACCACTTCTTTTATAAATGCAAATAAAGGTTTGTAAAATAGTTATTGAGCCCATGCATTTATTTAGCATACGTTGATTTTTTTTCAACAGGATTTTTCATGATACATTTTTACTGAATAGCAATAAGTCTGGGCCTCACTACTTAGGCTGCTACCCCCGCGACCCGACCCCGGATAAGCGAAAGAGAATGGATGGATGGATGAATAGCAATAAAAGAATTAACCTTTTTATTAACATCTTTTCTTATCATTCATCTTTAAGTTTTTGTAAGTTGTCTACCTTTTTGAGTGCATGGTTCATGAGGTTTGTTGAACAATCAGGTTTCTGTCTCACCGTAATTTAGACATTTGTCTCTGATTTACATGTCTAGGAAATGTAAAGGGTTAGTCCAGATATTTTAAAATTATTTTTGTGGAAACTTTATGAACAATTAACATCTTATATGTAGTTGATAGCTCTTTGAATAACCACAGTGGATTGTTGCTGTATTAAAATAACTCCAATCCCCAAAATTTAGTAGCTCATGTAAATGTTTCTTTATAAGCATTTACACCGCTGTAAATTCCACATTAGATTGTTATTCTACCAAAAACAACATATTCTCTTATAATGGTCATTCAAACCGAGGTCATTCAAAGAACTATCCACAACAGATAAGATACTAGTTGTTGATAACCCTTCAACAGAACCCCACATCAAAAGATCTGAGCTTCACTTTAAATCATAGACATGTCGTATTACTGCCGTTTGTGTTTAGCTCAGTGTCCAAATGTATATCTTAAAAAAAGAAATTACATACACGCACATGCACGCACGCACGCACGCACAAGCATCTGTGCATTTGGATTGACCAGTCATTTAATACACAAACACATCTGAACAACTTGTGTCGCACACCTGGAAAACTCTAGCCGCACTCGGAAGGAGACACCTGTAAGGGAAGCCCAGCCAGGTCTGGACCACAAACAGATTGTGTTTCAGAGGTCCGAGGGTTTGTGTGGGCACATTTGTTGTGTGTGTGTGTGTGTCATTGAGTGTGTGTTGGGGCTAACTGAGGTCTAGTGTTCAGTGGGCATTTACGGCCCAGTGAGTTGAAACCATACGCTGGAATGTTGTGAGGGTACCACTCTCTGAAAGCACACAAAAACACACAACACACACACAATGCTGCTTTCCTTTAGCCAGGCTGGCATAATGGCAACATTTAGTGCTAATTTGTTGGCAGCAGTACAGCACTGGATATGTGCTTGTGCGAGACCGTTTCAGGTGGTTTAACGCAAATGTGGAATTGAGCCCTTGTCTAACGCGAGCGTGGCCTGTTCTCACATAACTCAAGTCAGTTAAGTCAAACACCCACGAGCCTGAGCAGGGAGGTAAAGAGGATCAAATAATTCAACCCTGGCTCCAGCTCTAAGTGACGACTGTTACAAAACTGTTGAGGAAATCACAAAAGTTTGTCTTTTGGCACAAAATAAATGACTTCTTAAGCTTGTGAGGGTTTCGAAAGCAGACTAATTAGTTTACTTTGAGCTAATTTCATTTGTTCCGTGGGTGATGCTTCTTTTTTTTATTTGGTTTAGAGGTTGTTCAGTTTATTTAGAATTTAGAGTTAAATTTTCTCTATTTCCAGCTGTATCCGACTTGCAGAACAAAACTCTTCATATGTGAAGAATCTTTCGATCACATTGATGGATTGAATGTGTTTTTTTTCCTGTATTTTATTGGGTTTTAGTGGAGAGAGTGGGTCTGGAAAAACCGAGGCCACCAAACTCATCCTTCGCTACCTGGCAGCGATACATCACAAGACAAACCTTGCGCAACAGGTATGAACAAACGTCTTCAGATGTCCAAACCGACGCTTCTAGGTTATTACATGTATGCAAATCACACGCTGATGAGCCTTTCTGTTCTGATGAACCAGTATTGTTTTGCTCTTTATATCTGATGGCTGACTTTGGGTGCAGATTGAGGTAGTCCAGTTCCTGCATGCTGTGTGTTCTATGTTCTACAGCTGATGTGGTCTTTAGAACAGAAAGTTGCTGTGTTTTTTGCTGTGTCATGTGACTGTCATTTCACTATGTGTGTGTACATTTCTCTTGATGACACAAAGAACTTGGACGATGCTCACCCGTTGTTTGAACCTGCTTCTCGGTCATGAAGCGCTGGTTTTCCATCTGTCAGTGGTCATTAAAGGGAAACACAAGCCAGACAGTACACTACATACAATTAGGGGCAATTTAGAAACACCAGTTAACTGAACATGCATGCATTTTGAGTGTGGGAGGAAACTGGAGAACCTGGGGAGAACCCACACATGCACAAGGAGAACATGCTGACTCAACAGGCAGGGGCCCAGGTGAGCTGAAATCCAAACCCGAGTCTTTCTTGCTGCGAGGTAACAGTACATCACCGCAGAGTGATCCACCGTGTGTTTTCTTTTTCTTTTAGGTGAGGGGTGTTGCAAATTTAAAAAGTCAGAGTCAGAGTCTTTATTGTCATTTGCACCACATGTGGTATATGTGATGAAACAAAATTATGTACACAGGGTCCCAGTTACATCCAACAATAAAATGCAAAAGAAAACATTACTAAGATCTAAGATGTGAACTAAGAAAAACACCAACTAAAATACACTAAACACTAATATCATAGAATAACATTACTCCAAACAGCAGCATGAACATGAGTTTGTATGAGCAGATGATTCCACGTTCCACGTTCCACATTCCATGATTCCACGTTCAAATCAAAAATGATTGAAAAATCCAACTTTTTTCTTACTTCAAACTTGGCTGGCTGTCCCAAGAAGTCGGCACTAAATTGTGAATTTATCCGTTTTTCAGCAAAATGAGAAGTTACACAAATATTTTATTTAAAACATCATCTTGGGGGCCAGATAAGATGTTGACATGGGTCCGATCTGGCCCTCGGGCCTTGAGTTTGACACATTGTGAGAAAAGTATTATTGGATTTTATAGAGGAAAGTTGATGGGCGTCTTTGGAACTGGATCCTACATTTTAGACTTTTTTTTTTGTTTGCAGATAAAATGGAAAAATGTAAAGCAAAACACTTTAAAAAACACATCATGCAGTTATAATATGGAGCAACAATAATTTGTTTCCTTCAAAGCTAATTAAATTGACCATTAGCCACACAGTTGAGTGACCACACTCCCCGTCGCCCCCACATCGTATATAACACAGAACTGTTGCATCAGCCGTGCGCTTAGTGCAGGGAAAAGCCGTGTATACATTTTCTTTCTGCTTCTGCTCTGTTACGTAAGACTTTCTAGCCTATTATTCTGTGACTGAGCCCTGCAGAGCAGAGGGAGAAATTAAATTAAATCAGTGTAAATATGGCTCATCAGGATGTGAGCTTTCCCTCTCTTGCACGCTCACAAACACACACATCGACCCCCTGGTGTTAAACCCTGTCAGTTCAGGAGCACATTGCCATCATCGGTGTGTCAGACGTGAATCATATCTGAACTTGACCTCTCCTTCCATCCTGAGGAGGAGCACAACTGGGTGGAGGAGGTGCAAAATAAGGTTTCTGCATTTGCAACTGTTGCTGCATGTTGTCATCAAATCCAAGTGAGCTCCTATTTCAATTAAATTCAAAAATACTTTATTAATCCCAACGGGAATTAAGTGCTGGTGTAGCTCATCATCCTGGTTTCATTAGAGTTGTTATAGATGCTGATGGCTGTGGGCAGGAAGGGTCTCTTGCAGCGGTCCGTCCCACAGCAGATCTGAAGAAACCGGCTGCAGATGCAGATCTGTCCACCCAGACCCAGCAGACCTCTTGGTCCTCTTGGTCAGCAGGACTGCATGAATGCCAGGGAGAACTCCTCCCCGAGCAATGGCCATTTCTCCCAGCAACCTGCCGAGCCCTTCATCTCTGCCGACTTAACTGTAGGTGCTGGGGGATGATCTCGGTCCTCCTGCTGTCATGAGCCGTGTTTGCTGCTACCCCCAAGATCTTGGTGGTCAGACACTCGAGCACTAACTCCAGGTAGATGGGAATGCATCCACGGCACCTCCTTTTCAACTCATTTGGGATTTGGGGCTGTAGTTGAGGTAATATTTGATCTTTTGAGATGTTCCCAGTTGTAGAAAACCATCTTGTTGTTATGGTTATGCATCATACAACATGTCCAAAAGTAAAAAAGCTTTCAGTAAAACGCCTTCCAGCTGCACAGCATCTGATACCAGAGGAAGTAATCATCCGAAAAAAGCAATTTACATCCAGAAAAAAAGAGGAATAAAAATTTCCAAAAGCAAAATCTCAGAATGAATGTAAGAGAGCTTTTCCAACATGCAGCCACCTTGAACAGCGCAATTCTAGAACACCATTCTGTCTCCTCTCCAGGATGGAGTTAGCTTTGACGTGCGGCGGTATGACCCGGCGAAGTACGCTGCTGTCTCCTCTGAGGGACGAACCTATGACCAGGTGATCGGGGAGCTGGTGAGGAAGCTGCTCATGTACATCGGTGGGAACAACGAACAAGGTAACACAAACAACCTTCATGTTTAACACAGGACAGACTTTTACAGTCAGTTCTCAAAGAAAATACAATTCTAATTGTGAAGAAGGTCATCCAAAAAAAAATATACTGGAATAGTGTGATACTTGTTCGGTTAAATTTGTATTTTTCAATTCATGGTGTTTCTCAGTAGCCAAAATTACAAAGTTAAATGATCACAATCATCCCATTTGTTTCTTTAAAAAAAATTTGTTTATTTTTTTGCAATAATAACACCTAAAACTTAAATCGATTAAAATTATTGGATCAAGTATATATGTCTAATTCCTTTGGAATTTATTTAATATTGTTTCATTTAGTTTAAATCAGTGGTTCTCAAACTGGGGTCCCTGGCCCCCCAGGGGTCCGCGAGCCAGTGCTTGGGAGTTCACAAAAAAATATAAAAATTAAAAATTAAATAATAATAATAAATAAATCAATCAAATAAAATAAAATCTGATTTTTTTTCTTTTACAAGCACATAGATGTTTAACAACCTGTTAAAATACACTAAAATGCAGGAAATCACATTACTTTATTCAAAATTTTCTTGGGGAGGACACCCAGACATGCTATTTGCGTTGCGGCAACGATCAGTTTATAAATGAAGGAAGTCCTGTTACTTGTGACTACTGCTGCTTTGATTCGGTTCAGTTTTGTGTAAAGAGTTTTCTGTAATAATTTGAAGAAGTGAAAATACATTGATTATGTTGATTAAGTGAATTGGTAAAGTTTTAAAGTGGTTTTTGATTATGTTAATTTTCTCCAAACTGTAAAATTTGGAAGTTTAAATAAAAACTTTTGTTAATTAAGAGTGTTTGGAATGAAAAATAACCCATATTTAAAATTATTTAAAAAAAATTGTATAAGACTATTAAAGAACAGGTCTTATAAGTATTTATGTTACACAAATGTTTCCATTGCATTAAAGAGACAAATTGAAGAACATTATTTAATAAACATGAGGGTTGGGAGGGGGTCCCTGAAACTTTTTCTCCCCTGTAAGGGGACCCTGAACTCAAAAAGATTGAGAACCCATGGGTTCAATTAATTATTGCATGCCATCGAAAGGAGAAGGTGAACAATAATGTTTTTGATTTTGTCTGTATACAGTATGTATGTGTCTGTAATTAAAATATTTTGCAAACCACTGGATGAATTTAAATGAAACTTAATCTCTGGATGTGCAGCTGCACTTTAACTGTTGGAGCAAATCCAATCCAAGATGGCTGCCACACATAAACATCAGCCAACATATAATTAGTTGGGCAGTTTATAAATTGAGCTGCAATTAGATGTGCCCATCATAAAGACTAATGTGATTGCCTGAAAGTTAATAACACATACTTGGTGCGAGATCGCGCAATACTGTATGAGGACGTACATAACAATGTTTTCAAGAATAATTTCTCAACATGAAAACATTTTAGTTTTCACCAAAGTTCATGCTCAGTAATCCAGGTTAAAATGCAACCATGTTCAGTCAGGTCATCTGGACGGTTTCACCAGTATAACATCTCAGCAACAAAAAAAAAACGGTCGACATGACTGAACATTGTTGCATTTTAGTTTAAATGTTTTGCATGAAATGCAGCAGGTGATATACTTTTAAAAAAATGATGACTTTATTTAACAACTGCATTTAACATGACCTGTTTTGTGTTTATGGGAGAAAAATTTCATGGTTTTGATCACATGCACATAGAAGTCAGTCAAATCTTGGCCTTTTTAATTTGTGTAATTTAGTATAAAATTGTTTAAACTGTTAGTTTATTTATGTATTAGTAGTGGGGGTCTTTGATAAACAATTAATTTTATCGTTTAAGCCAGATCAGATTTTAATATTAATTTTTGCTATGTTAAGGTTTGTGATACATTCAGTTGTAATCTGTAAATTCAATAATCCAAACTTAAATACTTGATGCTGTTAAAAAAATGAAGATGAAATATCTCATTTAGGTTTACACTGACTGTTTTCAATATTACTGTTGTATTTTGGTTTTATTACATGATATTTTACAGAAACATTAAGTTCTGTGGGTTACTGTTACATTTCAGTCTGACTCACTGAAATTAAATGTACTTGAATGCAAGAGACTGGGTGAGCATGCAGCAGGGGCTGCTGGGTAGTCTTGGGACATAAATAGGTGGACTTTTTCAGGTTATGTGTTTAGATGGGGTGTCCCTGTTGGTTCTGTTCGTTTTTTGGTTTGCATTTATGCTCAGACTCTTGTTAGTGACCTTAAGACAAAAAGATGTCAGATTTTGTACATGTTATATAAAAAGGGGAAAACACTTGCTGTTTAGCGAATTACTGAATTGTCATACTCAAAGTCGATGGATCTATTTGGACTGTGATTTCTCAGTGTTTTGACATTAGCATTTATCAGAATGCTACATTACACCCTAATTGAATCTCTGCTCTCATAGTCACGGTTCACCACTGATGATATTAAACTCTATGATATTCTATGATAAACTATGATATTAAATGAATTAAATGAAACCCACTTTAAAAGATCTGAATTGTAGCTTTAACTTTGCTTCTTCTCAGGCTTTCCATTTTGTTGAAATCCACTTTCTTTCACTCCTCACAGGTGAGGCCATGGGTATAGCGTTTCCCATCATAATCACAGTGTATCCACGGAATGATGGCGTTTTCTCTCGGCGATTGGTAGTAGGCATCCGTATTCCTTCCATCTACCAACAAAGTCCCCCGAATCCCAGCGACAGTGCCATCAGGATTGAAGAGCGACCCGGCATGACCGTCTATGCTCTGTATGTACATGTCAAGTGTTTTTAGCACTAATGTATAGAGTACAGTAAAACTGGTGATGTGCACAATAGCAAACTCATAAATATGGTGTCAAGATATGACCTTGGACTAGTTTGGTTAAAGCTGTTGCCTCAGAGCAAAAACATCTTGAGTTCAGTTCTTGCCTGGGGCCTTTCTGCGTGGAGTTTACATTTTCTCCTTGTAAACGGTTTCCCTGAGATTCTAAATTGTCCCTAGGTGTGAGTGTGTGCATGTTTGGTTGTTTGTCCGTGTGGCACTGTGCTGGATTGGTGACTTATTCAGGGGGAACCCCGCCTCTTGCCCAGTAACTGCTGAAGAGAGGCACCAGCCCCTCACAGGTGTAGAAGATGGGTAGATGGATTGACTCTAATGAGCCATGAATTGAGTTTAAGTCTGCAAGGTCACGGGGTCACAAACCCAGAGTAATGTCTAAACATCAAGAGAATTTTCTCCATCTGTTGATCCATCCATTGTTATACCCTCTGGTCCTGTGTAGGAGCTGGTGTCTATTTTCAGCTATCAATGGGTGAGGGGGCAGGGCGGCGGACGCTTGACAGGTTGCCAGGTCCTCACAGGGCCACACAGAGTCACTTGAGATAAAGAGCAACACATACACTCACCTGAGCTTGTTTTAAAATCTATTGTAAACATAGCATGCATGTTTTTGGTCTGTGGAAGGAAAGTGGAGTCATGCACACTTGCTCTTCTCAAGGGCGGACGCCTCCTCTCGGTCTCCGCTTTGCTTTTGCTTTGTCTTGTCTGTGAAATTGTCTGAGAGCCTCTCTTCTACAAAATCTTCCGAATCATAACTATGGACTTCAATTTGGTCAGTTGGTCCCTCAACA
>JARVGS010000472.1:12149597-12165354 GCA_031762315.1 Hypsolebias antenori | reverse complement strand
AGAGGATCCCACACTGCAGCTAGGAACCTGGAACAAGCCTCCACAAGTGAGACAGCATCACAGGTGACTAATGCTAACAAATAACATTTAACACTTTTCATTTAATATAAGTTAAAATGCTATGTATATCATATGGCTTTTGCTGAATATATGTCACCAGCTCTTACAGCTGTTACACAATTTTTTATAGCAAATAAGCCTAAATAAGAGCGAGGGCTATGTTCTGACAAAGGAACATATATATAAAATATCTTTATTGGCCAAATAAGTTGTAGCATATCAGCCTATCAGTTATCAGCCAAAATTCCAATATTGTGCATCCCTAATTTGTTCAAATCCATTTTTAATGATTCACAATTCTAAGAGGGACATTTTAATACTTGTTGGTCATTGATTTGTATGAGTTTGGCCACCAGCTGCAGAGCTACATACAATCAGGCTCATGAATGTGTTACCAACATTACCTCAACTTCCCCAACTTCATCATAACGTGCGGTGGTTTTTGACTTCACTCCAACCTGTGTTTATGCTAATCAAGAGTGTAATAGTTCTCCCAGCAGTGTTTGTGTTGCTGCAGGTTTTTAGAGCTCTGATGAGATGATTTTTGCCAAATGTAACAGTATAAGCACTCTTTTTTTTTTTACATTGTTTTTAATCCCTATTGAAAAAGTGTGTAGCTAATAGTTTCAAGCCTATAACAGTGATTTGTTGCGTTTGACAGCCTGGACGAACATGGTTTTTAAAAAACCTAATGTAACTTTGAAAAGCTCCATCATTTGTTGTACTTGGCACATTTCATTTACTTCTTAAAGGAAAGAAGTGCAGCATACCTTGAAACGTATTACAGTTCTAAGATTCAAGTGTTTTATCATGGTTCAGCTTTTCTCTTTGCACTTTATGAACCATTATGCACTTCATTCATGAAAATTTTAGTCTTGCAAAAATATTTTTGACTTCTAAGAAACTCAAAGTGATTCAAACATTTGTAACTCAGAAAAGGAGGTAAAAGTGTCCTGGCAATATTGGGACCTTTTAGGAGGTGCTAACCATCTGACTGGCAAATTAACCAAAACTACCATTGGTGGTCATTAAATGTCTTTGAAGTGATTTTTATTTTTAAACGCTGAAATATGAACAGAGCAGTTTTTACTCTTTCAAATTTCTTCCATTTCTTCCAAACTAATTACGAATATTATAAAACAAACAAACAAAAAAAATGCACAGATATAAATGGTAAAGTGAACCTTAACATATTTAGTCTCAATTCAAAATGTTTAAAATATTCACATTTACTCCTACATCTGTATTGTGTTGCTTTATTTTATTATAAAATGTTCATGTATTATTCATTCATTCAACCTGTATTTAGGCAGGTTAATCTCATTGAGCCTCGAGGATTCATTTACAAGAGAGACCTGGCTACAAACAAAGAATGATGACAACAGCAACAGTAGATTTTCCTTGGGACAATCAACAATAGACAATCATAAGAGAGACATACAGATTTTTTTTTACAAGTTAAAACAAAGATAAAGTAGCAAAACAGACAAATGTATTATCTGACAGGTGTATTTATTGGGTAAGAGCAGTCATTTTACTGCATCAAACGAGGAGCTACATTTTAAGCACACAGCTTGACCTGCATGGATTTTGCTCTTGGGCTCCCAAAATATGGATAAAGGTGGATTTGTACAGGTTGCAGTGGGTTAGTAAAGTGTGTTTTTAATGCGGCAGTGAGAGAATGGTATTTGATTGTTAATGTTCTGCTTACAGTCGGATGACTCAGAAAGAGCCTTGCCCCTTCCTTCTGGGTTATTACAGGTTTTCTCAAACTGTGAAACAGAGAAAATAAATTAATGGAAGTAGAAACAAAGAGGTTTTTGTTTTATCTGGAACAAATGGGCTTAAACTTGAAAGACCCTAATGATTGCTTCTAAGAAGTGAGGTGAATCTACCTTTAAGAATAAAAATGAACTTTTAAACAGCAGCCCATTGGTTAATACTTCTTTGATTTCAAGTCTCCCCTGGCTCTTAATTCAAAGTCATGAGATATTAAACTGGAATCTCCTTCATGAAGCATGTATGTCACAGACAGCCATGTTCTAACTTGTAATGTCACGATATTTAGCTCGTTACGAAGACCAGAACATGCTTTATTTTACAATCATTTAGAAAGTTTGATTAGAGAAATGTATCTAAACTACAGTAAATGGTTCCTGGAGAAACTGGCTGGAACTGCCACGTGGCAGCCATTTTATATTTTTGATTTGACAGTACTGTGTGTTCAGGTTTGCTCTCAGCTACTACCGTACCAAATATCAGCTCAAAATGGCAAAATATCAATGAGTTAAAGTAATTTTTCTTTTAAGCTATGGTGGCCATCTTGGATTTTTCAGTTGGATTTGGTATGTGATGGGGAGAGTTCTCACCTATAATCACCAAATTTTAGCTCTATGTGTAAAAAATTGCTGATTTAAAGCCATTCAGATATAGCTTTGGCAGCCATCTTGAGTTTTATTTATTGGACATTGCTCTCAGCTGCTACTAGGGATGTGCGATATGGCATAAAATTCATATCACATATGTATTTTGATGGGTGGCGGTAACAATATATATCACAAAATGTTTTTGGTACAAAACTTGCAATAGAAATGAAAAAAACCATTAGCTTATAGCATTTGTTTTGAAAACTGCTAAACCACAAAATAATCTCAATTAAGAAAATTCCACTACTAGTTCCAGAGAGTTTTAAAATAAAAACAAATCAAGTATTAGACTTCTTTCTTGTAGTGCAAAAGATATCAAATGTAGTTTTAGCCATACATTTTAAACAAAAGAATATGTTTTAACTCAACAGTTTCCAGTATTCTCACTTAATAAATGAACAGCAACAGAGCAACAAGTGAACACTGAAAACACTTCACCCTCCAACCCTCTAGTGGGCGTCTCCTTCCTCTTTAAGGAGAGCTGACACAAAATGGCGCCTCTGTGGCTTTTATCAGAGGGTCTCACAGTAAAATCACACAGCACAGCGTTCTTTTCACAGATCAGAGAGCAGGTCTAACCTTTTTTATGTATTTATTTATTTTTTAAGCATAACTGCACTCTCTAAAGCTGACCAAGGAACTTTCAGCAAAAAAAAATAAATAAATAAATAAATAAATAAAATGCTTTTGACAACACAGTGTTTTGTGCAGCGTCTGAATACGAGTACGGCAAGCCGGCCGTAGTAATATGGTAGCTTTGCTACGTAGCTCTTGAAGAAAGGACTTTTTCACCACTTGTGCACAGTTTTCAACTGAAAAAGTAACGATTAAATCTGACAAGTCTGATTTTACATCAGACACAGCATTACTGTGGTTAGCTGGTAGAAGACAGATGTCTATCATAGGCTAAATGTCTATTGTTTCTACCGTGTACCATATATATCACGCATTTCTAACTGCTACCTCACCAAATTTTAGCTTAACATCTCTGAAAATGGCTGATTTACAGTATTTTTACCTTTTTGGCTCAGGTGGCCATCTTGGATATTAGATTTTGTAACCAGAGTGTATGAAAAATTACTAATAAAAGTGGCATCTTTGTTTGCAAATTATATCACCAAGGTAATTCGAAACACTAGTTAAAGTAGTAGCATACATCACGGTGCTGAGCCAGTCATTTTGTTATAGATTTGTGGAGATACGTATTGCAGTTCGGGCCGCATTAAAGTTAACGGAAGAGTAAGATACTGTATAAAGTTAAGAATCTCTCATCAGGTGGATAATAGGGGCTGCCTTTCCCAATAATTCATTCATAACTGTACAACATATAAACTTTAGCACACAAATGATAGTGAAACTTTAATATACACTTGAATGAAAGTATGTTGCGTATTAAAACAACTAATATTTGAGCTTCATCCATTGTGTAGCTTTTTTGTGACACCGATTTATGCCAATTTAAATTGAAAATTTAAATAAGTACAGTTTGCTTTCCTCATACTTTTTAGTCTAATTATATGAATAGTGGATTTTAATTTTCAATGCTTCTTTGCTTCTCTAACTTCATTTCCTTCTCCCCTCTTTGCTTCAATAGTGAAAGCACATTAGCACCGTTTTAAACAAAGCATATTCACACCTTTTGTGCATTTCTATTCGATATAATCTGGTGGCTGTTGCCGTGGTTACACCCTCTTAACGGGCCGCTGATGTGACTTTACAGATTAATTAAAAAAGCACAAGTGACTCCTGGCAAAAAACAAAACAATACAATAAAAACAATAAATACAACTTTCAACATATTCCTTTGTTTCTGGTTTTTATTCTCGCCCTTTTTTTTTGGCAGAAAAGCAAAAGATCACTCGTTTGTTCCACTTTGTCATTGAGAACATTTACCTGATAATGTTATTTTTTAGACTGCAACTAATATCTTGTCTTACCACTTCCTCTCTTTGAATTTAAATTAGCTTCATGTGTCAAAAAAATGTTTATTCTAGGGGAACAATCTATGCCATTATACCTCATTAGGGTTGCCAGTGCATAATTAATGTCCCTCCAAATAGATTTCCATCAGTTATGGATTTTGTAAAAACCCATATAAATAAAAACAAGAAAATTTGCAGCTCAGTTTATGACTTTTGGTAGCAGTGCATTGTACAACGTATACCAGGGCTTTGCAACTGGCGGCCCAGGGGCCAAATCAGGCCCACAGGTGAGCTCATTTTGGCCCACCATTGGGTTCATTTTTAAATAAAAATAGGTTTTAAATCATAAAACAAACTATTAATGAGAATAACTGTTGGATGTCCGGCCCCTGAGCTCGTGGCTTTCAGTAACTGTGGCCCCTGAGCAATTTAGTTTAATAGCCATATTGACAATAGCTGTAATAGATTTATACGAATGGGGGAAAAAAAACATAAACGTTAGTCTGTGTTTTTGTCTGCACCTCTTATTATGAGTTCTGGCTTTGTTCTCTTTGCACATCCTAACTAGTTTATGAACATTACAAACATAGTTAGTAAAATAGTTTTATTTGTTTTATTAATTCAATTATGATGGATTAAATATTGAAGTAGGCTTATTGCTGTAATCCATTAGTGCTTGTATGATGTTAGTCTTGCTGTGTCATATCTCCGTACATGCTGAATGTGAAGGCAATGAGCTCCACCACAGCAACATAATGACAACATTTCATCTCATCCCCTCGACACAGTCCTTTGGAAGATGACAGTAATTTGAATGAGATGTTTTCAGGCCTTGGGGTCGCTCCCTTCACTCGCTGACAGTCCCCTCATGCACTGCAACATTAAAGGGAAACTGAAGCATGAACGTATGGCCGGCTATTAAATGGCAATCACACACAGAAGAGCTTTTTTTTTTTTTATAGACGAAGACATTTCTGCTTAATAGCTCTTGGAGCAGAGTCGTCCAAATATGACATTTTAAATGAAGGGTCTCTGAGCACCAGCGTCTATTAAAATCTTCACCGAAATTGTTCAGTTTACCATTTTATATGTGACGTAGGTCAGAATGAGATTTGGATTGTAGCCTGAAATTCCAAGCTTAGTTATGCGATCATGAGCTGGACCGAGTATCGGGGGTGTCTGAATTCCTGTAACAACGTCATGCACAGTTAACCACCTGCTACAACGCAGTGGTTGATGATGAGGTGGCACGTTGTACCGGCTTAGCTCAATGGCAGAGCTGCAATCTGGGGAAGCATGTCTGAGCTTTATCTTGGAACCTTTTGGCCCTTAATGGATGCCTGAGGGTGGAGCAAAAGTCATCAGCAGGAGTCCCACTCTACCCTGCCCCATTAATTTCAAGTGTGACTTATATCCTCAATCCTTTACTTTCCATTTGGCAGCCCCCCTGCCTCCTCCCATCATCACCATTGTGCACCCAGCCCAATCTCTACGTTCCTTTGGCTCATTTTGAGTTGTAATTGGACAGGAGTCCCGTGGGATGTTCGCCAGCACGCCCCAGTGCCTCACACAATCTCCAGAGCAGAAACATGCAGGGTCATGGTCAAGAAGCACTGCTCACTGTCAGTCCAACATTCTTTCTCTCTCTGCTAATGTTCAGGCGGCAGACAAAAACGTGTCCCAGAAGGATCCAAAAGAGGGTAGAAGAATATCAAAACTAAACTCTTGCACATTGTCTTATTGCATCCACACATGGATAAGAAGCAATTGGTCTTGATAAATTGTTTCTTGTACTTAAAGTAGAAACTTAGGGGCAGAGATAGCTTGGTGGTCGGTGCCACAGTCTTGTAGTTCTGGGGCTTCAGGTTAGAGCCAAGATTATGTCGGGAAGGGGATTTATGTGAGTTCAATCACAATCAGAAAAACAAAAACTCACAAATCTGGGAGTGATAATGGATCCTTCCATGAAACTCAACAGTCATGTAAACACGATTGTTAAATCCTGTTTTTTCCAGCTGAGGCGACTGCTAAGCTGAAGCCCATATTATCCAGAAATAACCTAATATTTTGCTTTGTGTGTTGCATGTTTTTCTGTTTGTACAGCACTTTGGTTGGCCTTGTCGCTGTTTTAAGTGCTCTGTAAAAAAAGGGTATGGTAGTATGGTGTCTTTGCAGTAGCTGAAGTCAGTGGTGAGGAGGAATGGGTGAGGATAGTTCCTTGTGGTGTCTGATGTTGCTGATCATGCTGTCAGTCACGCAGCACTGTAAGTCAGATAGTTCATCATCCAGGACACCAGTGGGGTGTCAACATGCATTGATGTCAGCTTCAATAAAGATTATATTAGCAAAATATAAAGAGGGTAGCACGCTGTTAATGGTTAGTTTGCATCTAAAATGTGTTTGCTTTGAACGCCCTTCCTTGTTGTTAAGATGTTGAATCAAAGATTTACTGTAGGCTAAATTGTGATTGTAAATGTGATCTACCAAAGTTTTAGAAGAAGGCAAGGTGACTGTTACACTTCCCTCGTAATTAGTTTCTTAATGGCTCTTAATTCAAATCCACATATTTTATTTATTATTAACCTATACAGTATTTAACCAGGCAAATCCCACTGAGATCACAGATCTCTTTTGCAAGGGAGGCCTGGCCCTGAAGGCAGGCTAACATGCATGTTTTTGTTCTGTGGGAGGAAACTGGAGTATAGAAAACCCACGCAAGCACGAGAAGGACATGCAAATTCCGCACATAGTGTGGTACATAGTACATCCACACATAGTACCGGTACATGCATAGTAGTGGTTAAACATTTTCACTGTGACATGTAGGGGTGAGGTTTAACATCTATTTGTAGATGAATCGCATCACAGATATAGAAAATAAGAATACATTTTCATATACCAAAAACTGATTTTGGTAATATCATTAAAAGAATGATGAGGAACACAGATGTGTGGAAGTGCAGACTCAAGATGTCCAAGTGAGATACAAATGAAAGTAAATTAATTGGAAGTATGCAAAATACTTTGCTTTAAAACTACCAAGTAATCATACAAGGGGGAAGTGGGGGGAGATGCATCAAAGTACCGTTAATTGAAAAATACATTCAAAATTGTTACATTATTGCATTGCAGCCTTCTGATTTGTAATTGAACTGAATCTCAATGTCCCTAAAGATTCCCTCCTCTAATTACACTAGACGCCGTCAGAACGTTAATAAATCATCAGTTGTTAAATTTTCCTTTTGCTTAAACAAATGCAATGCCCATTTATGGCATATAAAATTAGTTATCAAACCACTTAACAGACTTTGCACATAAAGTTTAAGGCTTGTCAGAAATGTCTTAATACTGAACATAACTCATCAGAATGCATCTACAAACTCCAATTCAATGAAACTACCAAACATTGTACATCACAATAACTCAAACTTAACATTACAGTGCTTTCTGTGAGAATACTGTATATTTAAATATGGAATTGATTACAATGGTGAGATTTTCGTTTTGTTGGTGTCGCTAAGGCCTGCTGGTTTCGAAGTATCCCTTAATCTCTTATTTTATAGGGCTAGAAAGCCCCTTCATACATAAAGGAATGACATAAAGGATTGGGATGCCCTTCCACCTGGCATGAATGCACAAAATGTAGCGGTAGGGTAAAACAGTCAAGAGAAAAGAGGGAAATGGGATTCAGCTTTATTCATGGACTTCACGTACTGATTTGTAACACTGACAAATGAGCAGACCCCTTGAATGGAGGTGTTTCATTTAAATATACAACATTTTAGCCACAACAAAATCTTTAGCTTTCCTTAGTGAATTGTTGACATCATCATGTGGAATCCCTCTCCCAGCTGTTCTATGACACACAGAGCACGAGTCTTGTATATTGTATATGCTCTGTGAATCGTGTGTCACCATTTAAGGTTTTCCTCACAGGCAGTTTTTTTAAATATCATCTTTTCCACTGTCTTCCTGACTGTCAAACACATTTATTTGGAGTGACGGTTTAAAATTGGAGATGCTAGCAGCTCAGTTCCTGTCAGAGCTACCACAGTTGAGTAAGCTGTGATATGATCCTAAATGGTTATTTGTGGTATTCGTTCCCCTTCATGCACTGACAACTTTTTTGGTGGGCAGCCTAAATGTGTTTGGTGGGGGATGCAGTTTAGATCTGTAATGAATGGGTTGGGGTCATCATGCCATTAGAGAGAGACACTCACAAACCACAGCAGCACATCTGTTTTCTACTCTGCAGATCTTTATAACGCAACTCAGATTTGATCCACTTTCCTGTCATTTATACAAAAACAAATACATATATATCTGTCAGCTCAGTTTGTTGCAGAAGTCTTTACTGTGTTCAGACAATAAGATAATTGTAAGGTATTAATGAGCTTTTCCTGGGAATAACTAGTTTTAACAGTTTCTTCTTGTTTTTTTATTTATTCATTTTTTAAAATGCAGTGTTTTACCCCTAACCTATAGAAATATTTCTTTGAGTTAAAAAAAAAAAAGGTTTAGTGTGTTTACATAGTGATTTTCTTTAAATGTTTTTGGCATTTTATCCGTAGTGGCAGTGCATGACCGGTGAACCAGTGTTCCTCTTACCACTCTCCAGCTGTCTGAGGCATGTGTTGTTGTAGTGAATTAAAACGCAGGGCCAGGAAGTGACAACACTCAGGAATGCTAGTATAACACTCGGCTTGGCCTCTCTGGGATCAGCACAGCGTTGGAGGGATTTATTCTGGGAAAAGAAAAGGTTGCAAACCTTCCCACCATCTCACAATCACTGTCAAGATGAGGCGTTTAGGGTTAAGATTAGAATCTGGGAAAGAAGTTGAGGTTTGTCGATTACCACTGAAGCGAGGGGAAGAAAGGGTTAAAATACTTGGGAATAAAGCCTCGCGGTTTATGGGTAACGCATAACAGAGGGAAGAAGTGGAAAGTGAAGGTGGAATCTGCTGGGATCAACAGTAAATTAAAAACATTAGTATTTAAGATATTGTAGTGAAATGTCTAAAATTGGTAGCAGGGCTGCATAAAATCACCTCATTCTTAAACACATACCAAAAAAATAATAAATCCAAAATTTATTTTAGTCCTTCATCCACATTCTTACAACCTTATGTAAGTTGTGTGTTTGTGCATAGCTGCTGCTCACACACGTGCCTTTTAAGTGCTTGATGTGGGTGTATTAGTTTGCAAAGTCGCCCAGTTTAGCACAGTTGTCTACATGTTGTCACTGCTGAAGATGATGGTCTTTATTTTGTCAACTTGTCTTCATTTACCAGGCTAACAAGAGAACTGTGAAGACTGTGGTTAATTACACACTCGCACACACACAAAGTGGTGGTTTTAAGCATCTGCGTCATCTGGCGTTGGTAACTGCTCTGAGCTCCCACATTGTTGCACATAAACACGGTATGTTTTTTGGTCTCCAGTGTAGAGTTAGAACATAGCTGCTTTTTTCTCTCTCTAGTTTTGTCTTGTAGGGAGGAATGGCTTGTTCTGCGATATAATTCATTTAGCCATTTGTGTGTATGTGTGTTTCTCTGCAATGACACCATTCTAGTACCACCGTTCAGCCATTCAGTGAACAAATGACCTGCTACCTCGTATTTCAGAGTTGAACTCATCAGTTCAACCTGACACTTCTCTACACCTCGGTCCTTATGTTTGTAACATGAAGCTGCACTCCTCTAACCATGACCCTGACCCTTGGGTTGACTTCCAGACTCTGCATGGATTCTGTTCTTTAAAGTTACTTTTGACTTCAATAATGTCATGTTTTTCACACATTGGACACTTAGTCAGCTACAGTCTGACTAATGTTTACCTTTGTGTTCTATGCTTTTAAGGAAAAAAAAATCATTAATGAAGTTTGTTTTTATTTGATTATAACAAGTGTGAACATGAATAATTGTAATGATTTTTTCAGTCATTATAATGAAATTGTGAAATATTACAATGTGTTTAACACATTTCTTTGTTTTTCAAAAGATAGCTTTTCCTTGAAGAGACACCTGTTGTCGGTGTTCTTTGAGATGGAGCAGTTTGCTTCAGAGGGGGAAGTCATAATGTTCCTGAGCAGTCAAAACATCAGAGAGCTGTTGTTTTTACATGAAGTCTTTATGTGATAAAAGCAGTTCTTTTTGGACTCCCAAACCTGACCAGTTTGTTTTTGGACCCGATCCTGGTGGTTGTCCTGAGGTCCATTCGTTCAGTCCTGAGCAGATAAGCATGTTGCTCAATTACAGTTTGTTAGAAGAAAATCGAAGTTCAAATAACTAAAAGAAGATGAGGCATTTTTCTCACCACAAGACGTATGTTCTTGGCTTGAAGTCTTAAGCCTGTTGAAGGTTGCGATGGACGGGACCTTCTCATCAGCTGTTGCCCTCCCAGACCCCTGAAGTTGTCACAGTGATGTTTGTCTATCTTGGGAAGTTCCTGACGAGTCCTCCTCGTGGTCTATCCTGGTCCGATCCAACAGAAACCCAGAAAGACGAGTGACCTGGTGCCCTCAACACTGACCCGGTAAGGAGCAGAACCTGGTGACGTGGTGCAATTCTTGAACTGGTTGTGCCCATTTTTAGCTGATGCAACTTGGTAAATCATTTCCAGGCTTGCAGTGATAATAAATGACTTATCTGATTAGATTAAATAACTTCTTTCAACCAAATCCAAAGTAAACTATTTATTAAAATAGACAAACTGGGAGGAGACTCAGAGGAAGACCCAGGACACGCTGGAGGGACTATGTTTCTCGGCTGGCCTGGGAACGCCTTGGGATTCCCCCGGAGGAGCTGGCCCAAGTGGCTGGGGAGAGGGAAGTCTGGTCCTCCCTACTTAGGCTGCTGCCCCATGGCCTGACCTTGGATAAGCAGAAGAGAATGGATGGATGGGCAAACTTTGTCTAAATTCATGCGTGTATAAAAACCAAATAATTCCTGCTCAAATACTTAATTTAGCGTTAGATAAGAGAATTAAGCCTTGATTATTTATTGTTTATTATTGTTGTTGATTCTTAGATTGCTTATTGCTGTAATAAAGTTTCAAAGACAACTTTGGTCTCTTCATTCAGATGAATATTCATCTGTTATATATGGAACTCCCTGTAATTAACAGATTCTACTTCAGTAACTGATTCTGATTATTAAAGGGTGAATATATTGAAGTTGTCGTCAATAAACTGACCAGCTCATGCCCTGCTTTAACGAGAAATAAACAAGTAAACAAATGTAGCGGCGTGGAGAAAGTGTCACCCTTTCTCCATCTTACTTTGCAAACGCTACATGTTCATGTGAGTAGTTGATTTGATCTTGTTTTCATGTCGGAGGTTTCAGCTCGTTCTGAGCTGAAGGGACTTCTGGACACATTCTGGTTTTGAAATGAAGGTACCATAAACATGACATGTCTGCCTTTCATCTTGCCCACCGCTGTTTTGTGCTTTAAAAGAACTTGAAAAACTCATCTTGAACCCTGAGACTGCTTTAAAACCTTTACCTGATGAGACTGTTTTGATGTACCTTGTGTTTTGTAGCCGTGATCGACCTCATCACAATGTTTGACCTCTGACATGAAATTGTCTTTCAGAACTTCACCTTAACAGTCGTAAATCGGATTACGATTCATTATCCGTTTTTTTGTTTTGGTTTAATAAACGGAAAACGAAAAACCAACTGTTTTTGTTTTTTCATTTTTTTGTTTCAAACGAAAAAACAAACTGCCTGAATGGACACGGACTGGTAGCAGAGTTTGGCTGTTCTTCACCTGGTTTTAAGCCAGTCAGTGCTTCAACCTGTAAATGAGTGATGGTAATTAGCCTATTTGTTATAACTGGTTAATAATCTGGACTATAATCCCTGACTGTGTTGATTGATGCTGTTTCAAAGTCCCTGATAGGATGATGCTGAGGTAATAGTTTCTTCTTTGATTATTATAGATCAGATTTGAAAGGGTTTGCCCACTTGACCTTTAAAGATGCGTTCTGGTTTCTTTTAAGTAAAACTGTGTGAATATCTTCCTGGAAGTGAACAGGGATGAGCCCAGTCTTAGGTTGAAGAAACTTCCTTTCCAGTAATTACAAAAATCCCCAAATATTTTCTGAGCTGTGGATTTCCTTGACCGAGTCCTTTCAGCTATGGCGCCCCTGGTGTGGAGTTCACAGGAGTACACAAAGACGCCACAGCTGTCACACAGGTCCACTTCCTGCCTGGTCAGGTGAGTCTAGGTCTGACATGAAAGTAAAAAAATAAATAAATAAAATGAAATCCCTGTGAAGCATTTCATAATTAATATCTATAAAAATGTGTTGTGTGCTTTTTGGCTTGGCTTGCAGGGTCGTCTTCTGTCACTGCTGGATGATAACTCGATTCATCTGTGGGAGCTGGTCGCTGGACCCTCAAGAGTGGTGGGAGGGGCTAAAGAGGGTGTGGTCTCTCTTAAACACGTGGAGAGCTACAGCCTCCCAGGAAGACCTGGGATTGAAAGCTGCAGGTACTTGTCTTCACTTATTTTATTTATTTATTTTGTTTTGTTTTGTGAAATTGGGAAATTCTTTAAGACTCTGTTCTTCACTTCTTTGCACTCATGGGTCAGTCTGTAAACATGACAGTTTAGACCTCAAAACACCTGTACCGAGACTAAACCTGTTGTTTTTAACCCCCCCTCCCCAATACCCTGTATTATTATTTATTTTGTTTGTTTCATAGTGCTACGAGGGTGACGGTCCTCCTCTTGTTAAAGTCATGTGACCTGCTGTGCGTCGGAACAGAAGGAGGAGGCGTTTACTTCCTGCAATTGCCCCGCCTCTCTCTAAAGGAGAACCAGACGCTGCTCCAGGATTCGATCACACAGAGGTGAGACAGTGGCACAAATTAAAGGAAACACTACTGTATTAATTTTAGTGCAGGGCAATATAACCAAAATTTTATCACAGTATTCAACAGTTATACCAGTCTTTTTTTTTTTTTTTTTTTTTTTTTTTACATGATTGAATTTTGTGATTTATTTACCTGGATGACTGAGCCTACTTACTCCTTTTGTTTTGATGTATGGATTATAGAAATATCACAAAAATTGTAGAACATAATGTGTGCTGAAAATATACAGAAGAAAAAAAAAACTACTCTCAGTGAGAATGTTTTAGTAATATTCACAAAGTTAGATTTTGTTGCCTAGTAACAACCTTTAACAATTAATCAACGAACTCCTGTACCAGCCGTATGAAGAATTTAACTGATTGTGCCATGCACTCATAGCTCAGTAGTGAACTAGAATAGAAGGAGATAAAACCGTGTCAGGAGACTTGAAATACCAGCCCAAACACAAGAACATTTTATGAAGCCGTGCACAAATTCTTCTCTAAAAGCACCAGAAGCTAGTCTGTTTCTCCTTTGGGTTGTAGCCATCTCTAATTAAGGAGACGTTCTCTGGAAAGTGAACAGAACTGAGGCTTAATGAAGGTCCTGATAAGGTGTGTGTGTGTGTGAGGGAGGATAGGGTTTCAGACAGTGAAGCTTTGTACCAGCTGCCAAAGCGCTGTGTTCCGGTTCGGAACGTGCATCAGCTGAATACACAGTGTGCAGAGGAACACGCACACGCACGGCCCATCACCAGGACTCTGCAACAGGATGCTGGATTCCCTAAAAATACTCAGGAGCAGACAGGCGGAGACAATGGCTTGCTTTGTTAGGAATGTTTCTGCCTCTTTGCTTCCGGAGATGATCCTCCTCGGTGAACTCCACCACCATCTGATGTTTTGTTGGATCGGCGTGTGAGGATGCTAAAGAGTCCAGGAACTTGCAGTGGTTTGCTGTCCTCGCCCTCTCCGTCTGTTTTGATGCTCATTCCTCTATCTTTTTCCCTGGCTGAAGGAATCCTCTGACATCTCCAGGGTGTGTCCTGTCCTGCATTCCTCTGCTGCCTCAGAAGAATGTTTAGTCCACAAACTCCAGAAATTTGGCTCCAGTGTGATGTTGACTCTCTATTCTTGGAAAAAGCAGCTCGTGTCTTATCTGTTATGGGTGGTTTGTGCGCTGCGTTGATAATGTTGTGCATGGTTGAATTTTTCTTTTGGAGGTTTTCTTCAAGAAGGAAACTGTTCGTTCACTCTTCATGTTCTGTGATTACCCTCTAAAGATTTCTTTCTGTGATCTCTGTTGCGTTGTTGGTGCGTTTTGCTCTCCAAACTTCAGCCATGATTAGGTACTTTACTTTGAGCTTGCTGCTCATCGTCCATCTACACAAGTTGATGTTGAGTGTTTGTTTTTATCAGCAGCTGTCCCACATGCCATTAAAAACATGGAATACTGGTGTTTAAAGCAGTTTGCTTCTGAGTTATTTTTTATATTTTGATTTGATTGTAGATAACTACCTCACCTTTTTTATTTTTTTACTTGGAATAACCAATTTATAATTTCCCGAGTGACATTCATACAGTGCAGTTAAGTTGTCAACTTGTTTTTTCCTTAAAATGTAGTTTGAGTTTGCTGTTGGACGCTAGAAAATCTTAAAAATCTAACGTTTTGTTGTGTAAATGGTTTCTTTATGGAAAAAGCTAGCGATGCGTTTTGTCTTTTACAGGCTGCCGGATGACTACAGATGTGGAAAATCATTAGGACCAGTGGAGTCTCTCCAAGAACATCCTCAGCAGCCTGGGAAGATTCTGATTGGCTACAGCCGAGGTCTGGTGGTCCTGTGGGATCTGGGCACCCGCCACGTGGACCAGTTGTTCCTCGGAAAGCAGGTACCTATCTTGGAGAACAGCTGAATGGTAATCACAGGTAACATGGTTTGAGTGAACTTTGTGTGTGCCTCCCTGCAGCAGCTGGAGAGTCTGGTGTGGGAACGCTCTGGAAGCCTTTTCGTCAGTTCCCATAACGATGGTGGCTATTCGGTGTGGGCTGTTACCAGCGGCGACGCCTGCAGCCACCAGCCAGTGTCCTCCGCCATCCCATATGGTGAGAAATGACCACACAAAAGTGACATTTGTGTTGCTTCTCGTTTGCTTGACAAGAACGTCGTTAAGATCTGAAGAAAATGGTGGACTTGTTCACAAACAGTTTAACTGAAGGCGCATAATCAACCATGATTGATGTGGCATGTTTTAAATTCACATTTTATGCACTCTCTTAGACTAAAATATACTTTAAATGAGCCAGTCCTATACAGGTTTCCCTCGGTATCCGGCTTCCCCGGTAACCGGCATTTCGCGTATCCGCCCCCCCCGCCCGTGACGTCATCGGCCGAAATTTTCATTATTTTCTGAGTTTTTTTTTTTGTTTGTTAGCAAGTTAACTGCTCTAAAATACATTTTAGAGGTACAAAATGTATGCTGGCGGTGTTTTA
>JARVGS010000472.1:12139472-12149497 GCA_031762315.1 Hypsolebias antenori | reverse complement strand
CCTGGTAACCGGCTTTTTCGGTATCCGGCCGGGCCGGTAGAACGGAACTCGGCCAGATACCAAGGGAAACCTGTAGTTTTTATTTGTTTTCATATTTTAGGTAATGTCACAGTTTTTGTGTTTCAGGTCCGTTTCCTTGTAAAGCCATCAACAAGATCCTGTGGAGGACTTCGCAGTCAGGGTGAGCGGACTCATCGGACTCCTGCAGTCTGTTGCTGTCGGGGTCATATTTACTCATCCAGAGCAGATTCTGGAGCTCAGATCCTTCAAGAATAGTTTGGAGCTTTTCTCCGGAGCTTCTGTAAAAGAGGCCAGCAGAGACGTCTGCGTTTGTTTTAGTTCTGCTAGTTTGAAACTAATGTAATGTAATAATTAATAATGTTTTAAGTCTCATTTTTCAGCTTTGCGTAGCTGAACCCTGACCAGTACAAACCAGAATTCTGCTTTTCTTTTTTGAGCAGAATTTAACGCAACTGAGATAAAAAATAAATAAATAAATAAATGTTGAAACAAACAAACACACACACACACACACACACACACACACACACACACACACACACATACACACACACACACACAAAAAAAAAACAGCTCATCATTTTCTGACCACTGCTTGAACTTCATACTGGACGCTCATTTTATTTTTCTAATAACTTGCACCAACAGGAGACGACACAACCTCTTTACTGAAACATGCTGCTCAGAAACAATTTTATTTAATGTACATTATTTAGTCTGTGTAAACAACTCCTCATGGGAGCAGTTCTTTTAATTTAATCAACAAAAAGCCCAGCAGCTGGAAAAAAATATTCAATGACTCCAAAATAATGAAAAACTATGGATGATAAAGGGTTAAAACTGCTTAATTTTAAAATTAGAAATTAATTTTGTATCTGTGTGTTTTAAGTTCGGATATTTTTAATCTTCGTTTCTTTTTCAGTTTAAGACTTTATATTCCGAAACACATTTAGATTGTATGTTCTCGTAAATCTAAAAGTACAGTAGTCCCTTGTTTATCGCGGGTGTTGGGTTCCAGACCCCCGATACGTGAAAAACTATGAAGTAGTGATAGTACAAGAGACGAGAAGCACAGCAGGACAGCAAAGGGTTAACCCTTCATGCAGCTCTGCAGCACAGAGCAGAAATGTACTTCTTGATCAATTACACTTCAACAACTGAACATAGAAGTTCTAAAATAATTAAAATAACATACTTATTTTAAATTTTGTGATTATGATGATTTTTACAATGTGACACTTTGAATTTTAAGATGGAAGGCAAAAGTTGATCGATGCGGCTGGACAACAAAGGGTTAACCCTTCACAAAGCTGCTGCAGCAGGAGAAATGGACATTTTAGGATTTAAACTTTAACTAGAGAAATTGCATTTCCTATAAAAATGCAGTGTGAATGCGTATTGCTGAAAAAAAAACCCAGCTAAAATTGGTTAAAAACATGCTGAAATGTAGCCGAAATGGAAGAATAATCCTAAGTTAGCAGAAGCAGCAGAAAGAACACAAATTTGCTGAATTTGGTTTAAATAAGTAGAAACGAGCAGAAAAATGAGTAGCTAATTAGTTAATTAGTAGCTAAAGAAAAGCTGAAATTAGCAAGAAGCCTAAATTACCAGATGAAAGTGGAGAGAGCACAATTGTGCCCAATTAGGCTGAAAGATGCAGAAATGTGCACGCAAGTTGAAATTCTCCGGAAAAGAAACTAAAATTTACAAAAATAAATTTTAAATAAACAGTCCATACAGCATTGATTGCTTATTAAAAAAATTACAGTATTTAAAATTAAAATGTTTATTTACACTGGAGGAGGGAGATTGGGAGCAGGTGATGTGATTGCAGCGAAGAAGTGGGCGTGGCAGAGAGTGGAGATCATGACGCTATGCAGGAGTGAGCTTCTCCCTGCACCTGTGGGCTGCACACAGGTGCAGCAGGTGCTAAATCATTAAAAAAAAAAAAAAATTTAAATAAACATTCCGTGTGGCTCATCCATCAATCAGCCAAGTGTGTGTCATGTCCAATCTTACTTTGAAAAACCACAAAAGAGCGAGTCTGTGAAAGTTAAACCACAAAGTAGTGAGGGACTACTGTACTTTTGAAAATACAAATTTTGATAGTTTTTTTTTTTTTGTTCTTGTTTTTTAAATTGGGGCACAAATAATGAACATTTTTTCCTTGTTTTTCAGGTCTCCAGTGTTGCTGTACAGCGGCGGGATGCCCAGAGCCAGCTATGGAGACCGGCATTGTCTGACCATCCAGCAGGACAAGCAGCACGTCACTCTGGACTTCACATCTCGAGTGATCGACTTCTTCACTGTCCAGAACATCGAACCAGAGAGAGGTCTGACCCACATCACACATCTGGATCTCTGGGTTTATCATAATGTTTCTTAAAATTTTCTTGACCCCTCTCCCCCTCCTCAGAGTTTGACGACCCGTCTGCTTTAGTCGTGTTGCTAGAGGAGGAGCTGGTTGTGACTGATCTGCAGACGCCCGGATGGCCCTCTCTGCCGACTCCCTACCTCGCCCCCCTTCACTCCTCAGCCATCACCTGCTCCTGCCACATCACCAGCGTCCCTCCCAAACTATGGGAGAGGTTAATAAACGCTGGGAAAGCACAACGAGGCCACCAGCACACACATGTGGTAACTGTTTTATTTTTGTTAGTTGAATGTATACAGTAGTCGGAGGAAAAGCCTGTTTGTAAATCTGATTTTATGTAATTGGTTTAGATGTGTAAGCTAACAGCTTAGCCTTTTTTAAATCTGTACAGCTAACTGTGAGGCTACATGCTCCAGCTACTGTAAGGCTCAAAGCAGACTAAATGCTCACCTGGTGATGTGAAATTACAACCATTAAGACCATTTGCATGCACGGAAATAACCTCTTTGAACTGTTTAATTTGAGCTCGCAGGGAAGGAAACGAGCACGAATGTGTGCTGCTATTAATGTGTGGGGGCTTAAAGAGCAGGTGTAAGCAGTTACAGGCTTTTCAGAAGCTTTTAGCTTAGATCAGCTGTTTGATCGATGGCAGATTAGACCAACACACACACACACACACAGTACTGGTAACAGCTGTTAAGTTGATAAATCCGTCTGTCTGTGTGAGATGCTGGCTGTGTCACAGAAACTAAAAGCTGCAGAGGACAGGGAATACATTTTCTGTTGGTAATTTTTAAACTGAGGTCACGATGACAAAGAAAGCAGAAGATTTTATCTTTCTGCTTCGTTCAGTTTAATACGTCCTGTAGATAAATGCTGCTGCCACCTCTTTCGCTCATTTTGTTTGTTTGTGCAGAGCTGGCCAATATGTGGAGGGAAAAACCTGGCACCTCCACCCAAACAGCAAGAGCTGCTATTGACAGGGTTTGTACACACACACACACACACATGCACATGATGCAGTTTTTTGTTGTTGTTGTTGCACTGAATTCACGTTTTTGTGGTTCTCGTCTGATCCCAGCACCTAAATTTAAATCTCTGCTGATGTCAATAGTAGATCATATCAGTCGACTCTAATTCTGTGGCCGCTGGTAGAATAAACACATTTTAAAGTTAAAATGACATTAGTCAAAATCCAAAATCCCATATTCTATAACCTGCCGACTGCTCTGGAATCTAAAGTTTTGGGACTTGCTGTGTAGCCGGTGAACATCTGGATGGAGGATAATGGACGTTATGTTTCATGCAACACATTGTTTACAGCAGATTAGTTTACCAAATCTTTAATTCAGTTCAGTTTATTTATATAGCATCAAGTCACAACAGAAGTCGTCTCAGGGCACTGAACAGAAACATTCACATACATACAAAATCCATTTAGTAAAAGTTATGTATCTAAGGAAGCCAGCAGATTGTGTTGAATCTTCACTTCGTCGCTGTCTCCCGTCCTGAGCAAGCACAAAGGAGACTGTGGGAAGAAAAAAACTCCCTCCTAACAAGAAGAAACCTCCAGCAGAACCAGTCACCTATTTCATTGTTTATTTAGCAAGTAAACAAACAAGCAAACCAAAAAGTTGACGTTTAATGAAAAGTTCAAATAACATAAATATATAAAACAGTTTCATTTTAAAACTTTAAAGTGTTTTACAGAAAAGGTTCTGCAGGTCTGTAGTTGAATGTAAGAAACTCTGAATAAGATAAATAACCTGCAGTCTGAACGCACACCCACAGCAGTCGAAGCTGCTTGGCCAGTAACGGCAGGTTCTGTCATCATTTTAAGATTTTATCGAGGACTAACGTGAGACTTTGTTCCTCCTGGGCTGAAAGCCTCCGAGGAGAAACTTGACTGAAAGATCATGAGAGATGCTACAACAAATACAATAAAATCTGGATTGTTTTAAATATATTAAATTCTTAGTGATTACCGTAGAGTTCCTCACTCAAACACACAGATCCCTGCTGTCACGACTGGACTCGTGGTTTTTATTTAAATCTCACCTTTACAGGCACGAAGACGGCACGGTGCGTTTCTGGGACGCGTCAGGTGTGGCCCTCACTCCTCTGTACAAACTCAGCACAGCTAACGTCTTCCACACCGACTGTGACCCCTGCGACGACCCCCACGACCCCGACCTGCAGCAGGAGGAGGAGGAGTGGCCTCCCTTCAGGAAGGTAAGAGCCTTTCAAGCTCAAGTCGCATGTTTTACTGACTGTGGGAGTTCACTCGGCTGGTCTGTTTCACTCACACACACTCGCTGTCCTTAAACGCAACATCTGTGGCCTCATTTCTCATCAGATGGTTTTCATCTGTTTGGACCTCGGACAGAACCGCCCCATTGTTCTTGTAGCCTAAACCACAGTCTGAGTGTATTCTAATTGTTTACTTTTTGTGGAGCGTTGCGTTCAAATGATCTGATTCATAAATGGAAAGCAGCATTAACACGGTTTGAGCAGTTTGAGCAGACAGGACGTGGAGGCTGATGGGACACGAAGCGAAGAACTCGACGAGTATTTAACAACAGAAGGCAAAGGCTCGGAGGCAAAATGTTTCAGGATGGAGACAGGAGTGAATGAATTGTAAAGGATGTTTCTCATATTTTGCTTTACATAACTCCTCTGAGCCTCTTTCTACCCGTTGCTTCGTGCGTCTCGTGGTAACAGAGCTGCATGTTCAGGAATGTGGTTCTCATATGGGATGAAGAAACCTTCCCTTTTTTTTCTCAGCTGTAATGAAAACCAGACTCAAACTTGTGTGTGAGAGAGAGAGTTCTGTCTTTGTGAGGGAAAGAAAAGCAGGAGGACAGATTGAGGAGTGTTTGCTGAGCATGTATGCAGGAAAAGTGGGAAGGCTGTTGAGGCATTTGGGAGGAAAATTAGGAAAAGAGGCTGCTGGTTATAAAAACAAAAATAAAGTTGAAGGAAAATATCAAAGTTCATTCTCAATAATCCAGGTAGAACAATCTAACAAAGTTAAGGCAGGTCCTCTGGACAGTTTATTTATATTGAAATGTTTCATCTTTCATCCAAAAGACTTCATCAGTCCGAGGAGCCACAACAAACTCAGTCTTATAAATAGCACCTTCTGAAACTGTCCAGAGGACCTGACTTAACTTTGTTGTTTTTTTTTTTTTTAAATCTAGATTATTGAGCATGAACTTTGATGTTTTGAACCACTTTGGCCATGACTGCCTCAAACGAGTTGACAAGGGAGAGGGCGGACTCCAGAAACCATCTTGGCACCATCAAACTGGGTGGACCCACTATGTGAAGGCGCTATTTATAAGACTGAGTTTGTTGTGACGCCTCGCGCTGATGAAGTCCTTTGGATGAAAGATGAAACGTTTCAACAAAAAGAAACCGTCCAGAGGACCTGACTGAACTTTGTTGGGTTCAAGGGAAATCGTATTTTTACAAGTTAATGAAATAAAGCTGAGCTTGTGGCGTTGGGTGAAGGTGTGAAGTTTGTGTAACTTAAGTGTGCCTAGTTTTAATTTCTGGTGTAAATTACGTGATCACCTCCTACTCGCCTCCTGTTTTCTCATCTCCAAAGTTTATTTTATTTTACCCATTTATTTATTTTATAAACAAAACACTTTGTAATTTGGTTTGAAATGTTTCAACTTGTGTGTTTAGGTGGGCTGTTTCGACCCGTACAGTGATGACCCCCGGCTCGGCATCCAGAAGATGAGTCTGTGTAAATACAGCAGCAAGCTGATGGTGGCTGGAACCGCTGGACAGGTGAAGACCTGCTTCAGTCTTCCCTCTGCACAGATGTGTTCGCATCTGTGATGCTGATGTGAGAGAAGACTTTAAAGTCTGATTGAAAATGTCTTTTCAGACAAGCGTGCGGTTGTGACGTTCAAATGTCTTCACTTTAACACAGAATAAGCTTCTCACTGCAACATTTAGGGATAAATAACTTGTTGACACATCGATGAAACATTTTAAATTGTGACTTTTTGTTCATTTGTGGTAGTTGAATAAAAACAAACCTCCGTGTTGTTTCTTCATCTCTGCAGGTGATAGTGTTGGGTTTTAACGATGAGCGTTCAGACCATTCGGTGGACGTGTCGGTGGTCGACCTCCTGCAGGACAGGGAGGGTTTCACCTGGAAGGGTCACGACCGTCTGGAGCCGCGTCTCAAACCCGCCCCGTTCCCCCCGGGCTTCCAGCCTCTGGTGCTGGTGCAGTGCCTGCCCCCGGCGTCGGTCACGGCAGTGGCGCTGCACACCGAGTGGAACCTGATCGCCTTCGGAACGAGTCATGGATTCGGCCTTTTCGACTACCACAGACGAAATTCTGTGCTGGCCAGGTTCGACACACGCAGCTACTGCTTTTAATCTTATCTTTATTGTATTCTGCTGCAAACATTGCACAAAAAAATGGCAAGACTCGTCTTTTTTACTGTATGTATTTTTATATAATGTAATGTATATATACTGTATAAAACCATACAGTTTGACAGTTTTTTTTAATTTACAAGAAATAATGGACATTGCCAACAACTCTGCTTCTTTTTATGTTCTCCTAGGTGCACGCTGCATCCAAATGACTCCCTGGCCATGGAGGGGCCCCTGTCGAGAGTCAAGTCTTTGAAAAAATCTCTTAGACAAAGTTTCAGGCGCATCCGCAAAAGCAGGGTGTCAGGAAAGAAGCGTGTCATCACCACACCCATCAGCAAGGTGACAGATTGTGGTTGTGTGCTAAATAAAACATGATTGATCCTTTACTTTGAATATTTGTTTTGTGCAGTTTTATATTTATTCTGTAAATAATGTTCTGGATGAAGGTACATGAGGCCAATGCTGCTCTAGCGGAGCATGAGGAAGTTGCTCCGGTGCAGCGAAGGATCGAGCCCCGCTCAGCAGACGACTCTCTGTCCGGCGTGGTCAGATGTCTCTGCTTCGCAGACACGTTTCTGCGGGACGGTGAGTTTGCTTTTTGTCGGGTACCAACCCAGTTTGGTAGAAGAATACTCCTTTGTTGGTTTGTAGTGTTCAAGAATTAGATTCTGAAGGATTTTAATCCACTCACAGACACTGGTTAAAGCGATCATATAAAAACCTTAAAAACAACTCTAAATAATCTACTGTTTATACGCATCTATAGTTTATGCACGTCTTTATTAGCATGTGGTTCCACCAACAATTGCACTGATTCAGCTGTGCTGTAAATGTTGGCAACTCAAAACTGCAAGAAAATTAGAAAAAAATCTGTTTCAGTCTCACTGAACACTTGCAGAAAAAGAAAAATTGTTATAAACGGCCTACTTTTGTGCGTTTTTGTCATTATTTATTAGTGATTAATAAGTTTTGTTTGAAATGCTCATCCATGGTACACAGTAATGAGGATTAAACAAACCCTTAAATATGTAGCGTGGTTACTTGATGAATCATTTCGGCTCTTCAACTTTTTTGGTAATTTTGTGAAAATACCAGGAATGAGTGCTGAGAAGTATTTTGTAAGTTTCATGGCCCTAACAGGGAGCTGTTTGTTGATCAGGTACTCATCACGGCCCTACGCTCTGGGCCGGCACCAACTCAGGCAGCGTGTACGCCTACGCCCTAGAGGTGCCCGGCGTCTGTTCGGGTCGTGCGTGTGAGCGGGGCGGAGCCAGCGAGAGCAGCTCGTGTGTGGAGGCAGTGTTGGGGAAAGAGATCCAGCTGATGCACAGGGCTCCTGTAGTGTCCATATGTGTGCTAGACGGGCGGGGGAAACCCTTACCGGACCCGTATGAAGCATCGCAGGACCTCTCCATCGCACCAGATATGACTAACGCTCACTCTGTCCTCATCGCCTCGGAGGAGCAGCTCAAGGTAACGGAGTACGTTACATCTGGTCTAAAGATTGATGTTCCAGTCGTAAACCCTGGATCCCCTCCTCCTCTGCTCTCTGTCCAGGTCTTCTCTCTCCCCAAAGTCAGCGCCAAGACTAAGTTCAAGCTGACGGCCCACGAGGGCTGTCGGGTGAGGAAGGTCGCCCTTGTACTTTTCAGCTCGGCGGCTCAGGAGGACTACAGCGAACACACACTGGTCTGCCTCACCAACCTGGGAGACATGCATCTCTTTAACATACCTGCCCTCCGACCTCAGGTAGATCTGAAAGGCCGTCCCAGTATTAGACATATGAGGCTTTAAAAAAAAAAAAAAGTATTTTATTCTGCGACACATTTATTTAGGTTCGACATGACTGCATCCGTAAAGAGGACATTAGTGGCATCGCATCCTGCCTCTTCACCAAGAATGGACAGGGTGAGGAGACAGATCACACATTTCACACCTACTACTGAGAGTTTTTACTTCTGCTCTGGAATGTTCATGTAAAGCTAAACTTTTTCCCTTCTGACCCCAAAATAACAGCATCTTGGTTGAACTACACAAACATTAAATATTAAATGTTTGTAATAGTTTATCTGCTTCAGTGCATCTTTCCTGTGGGGCTCCGCAAGGCTCTATTCTTGGACGCCTTTTGTTTTCATTGTATCTGCTCCCCTTGGGGTCTATCCTGAGAAAAAAATGGTCTTTCATTTAATTTTTATGCTGATGATTGTCAGATTTATCTGCCCATAAAACCCAACAGTTCCTGCTCCATTCACCCTCTGCTAAAATGTCGACCTCATGACATGGATGGCTTCAAATTTCTTAAGTTTTAATGTCCAGAAAACTCAGGTCATTGTGTTTAGCCCTAGCTCTACAGGCTGTATCTGATCCTGTAAGTCTGGACTCCCTTCAGCATTCTGTAACAAATCTCAGGATGGTTTTAGACTCTGACTTTAAGTTTAATAAACAGATTAACTTTGTTCTGCAGAAAATCTTCTTCCATTTAAGGCAGATAACTAAGCTTAAGTCAGTGTTGACCAGATCTGACCTTGAAAAAAATAGTCCATGCATTCGTTGCAACCCGGCTGGACTACTGTAACTCGCTTTATACTGGGGTCAGTCAGGTCTCCTTTCACGTTTCCAGCTCGTTCAAAATGCTGCAGCTCGGATCTTAACAGTAACTTGTAGGTTTGATCGTATTTCACTACTTTTGTCCTCTCTTCACTGGCTCCCTGTGTGTATCAGAATTGATTATAAAATTATCCTGTTGACCTTATGTTCCTTCTCGGGTGCAGAGATCATCTGACGAGCTGTTTTTAGTTGTACCAAAAACCAGGTTGAAGCTCAGAGAAGATCGAGCTTTTTCAGTCGTGGACCCTAAACTTTGGAGCAATCTGAACCTCAGCAGTAGACAGACTACTTCAGTCTCTGCTTTTAAACCTCTCCTGTTGTCATTGATGTTTAACACAGTGCAGTCTGATTTAGTATTTCATTGTTTCTCATTGTTTTTGTGTTTTTATGTTTTTATCCCTGATGCTTTTAGTTACATCTTGTTTCGTATTTGATGCTTTGATCTTTTTATGAAGCACTTTGGTAACAGTTGCTGTTTCAAAACGTGCTTTATAAATAAATTTGACTTGACTTAAATAAAAAGTAAATAATGCCAACATAAGTAGCTTAAAGGTCCACTGACATGATATTTGAACTTTGCATAAAATGGCACAACATATATATCTTGTATCATTCAACTA
>JARVGS010000472.1:12111161-12124112 GCA_031762315.1 Hypsolebias antenori | reverse complement strand
TTTGTTGTTTGTATAACAACCAATTCAGTTTTGGTCAAAGCTTGAAAGAGCCGCTGCAGAGGGACTAAAGAGCCGCAGGTTGCAGACCCCTGGGCGAGCCTGTATGAATACAGGTTGAATGGTTACACCTTCAGCCATATTACTGTTGTTCCAACTCAGCTCTATTTACAGATGATTGTGTTTGCAGACACCAGTGGTGGGAGAGCTGGTGTTTAGAAGTAATCCAAATATTTACTTTGTACAGTTTAGGTCTGATGGGGGTGAAGTCATCTGGTACGTGCTTCTTGATCTCTTCTGGTTGTCCTCCCAGAACCTCCCAGAATCCCAGGGGCTCCTGGTTCTGCATGAGGGTCACAATCTCTGCTTTCCCCTTACGCTCATTCTTATTTATCTTTTCAGCAAATAACCTGAAGGATAACAATTCAACCACTGTTAGAGCACGTTCTATCCCTAAATACATCATTTTGACTTTAAACTGCGTTACCTCGCCTTCGTCGTGCCGCCCAGAGTAGCGTTGGCTCCTCTCCAGATAAAAATTTCCAGCCCCGTATCCAACAAGAACACATAGCTGTCAAAGACAGACAGGATACTTAGACAAATTGATGTGTAAAACCAGGAAGACAACTTGGATGCCAAACAGGAGGAATAAAGCAGCATGTCTGGTAAGAGTGTTTAGGAAGCAATAACTGAATCAAACAAGAGAAAACAGACAAATACAGATCAGACTGGTTATGCTGGAGGGAGTTATGAAGCGTTTATGAGGCGGAGTAAGAAATAAAAAGTGTGTGTTGGAGTCACCGAGGATCAAGGGAGGAGGCCTTCACTGGTACAGACTCCAGCTTGATGTTTTTCTTGCCATAAACTCTGTACAATCTGAAAACCAGAAGGGGAATTAAACAAAGACCAAACAAACAGAACTTCCCCCAACGAGTGTCTGAATATTAAAGGTTCAAACTGACTCAAAAACCAGGTTGGTGCTATTTAAATGTCAAGATTAGCCTGAAGTTACAAGAAGCAGCTCAAAGAAAAATCTTCCACCTACCTGGCAGGATAATTTGTGTCTTCAACTGTGTAAAACCCACTGGATGTTCCTCCCTCGATGTAGGAGATGTCATGGTTAAATACCTGCACAGAACACAGGAAAAGTCCAATAAAGGAGCAAGGCACTCGTTTGCACACGATCACAGCTGAAGCATCAGAAATGTGTCTACGCACGGCAATGAACTCCTCGCTCTCGTCTCCCATCTCCTCTCGAATCGTCCTGCACTCTGCTCCTAAGAAGTTCCTCAGGTTGACGGCATGAATGGCAGAGCCCGCCTTCTTATCCAGCGTGGCATCCTGACCAATCCAGTAGTAGATCTGCCAGTTTAATGCTCTGTTGTCGTCCAGGAAGGTCTGCAACGCAACAAGGACTATAGAAATACTGCAATCCCGTCTGAGTAGCACTTGTTTCTACATCAAGGGTGAAGCTGAACACGTTCCTGGCTGCATGTGTTCTTCTGTAGCGTTGGCAAAATATCTCAAAAACCACAAGTTCTGACCAAAATGTCTCAGCGAGGCTTTTACGGTGGTTATGAACTGTTTTATTAAAGGCGTGGGTGACGGTCTTTAACTGTTTTCCAGGGTTGGCAGGGTTGAAGTCGTACCTTGAGGATGATGTAGCAGTCGGCTTCATAGAACTTGCCGTGGAAAGCTTCGTCCACCTGTACGGGAATAAAGTTCTCTATCTGCCACACTGACACACCTGGAATCTGCAGAGGACACAAACACAACATATTTTACATTTTTGTACTAGTTAGGTCACCCAGAACTGAAAATAAGAAGCAAGAGGGAGAAAGAGAAAAGTCTGTAGCTGATTCAGGATCCTTACTTGTCCCACGTCCTCCAAGAAGAACTCAGAGTAGTCCAGCTGAGGTTTCTCCAGACTCTTGTCCCATCGACGGACTTTTAAATCACCATATTTCAAGTCACCATTTTCCTGCAAAATTTGCAGATTTCTTAGCTTATTTATCTTCTAAAACATCTAAGCAAAGTGATGGGATTTTTTAAAATAAATGATAAAAACAATATTACAGTAAAAAAATATAAATTAAACCAGTTCTATTCCCTTCACTTCTTCTGCACGTCTCACCTCCATGTTCTTCTTCTCCTGAGCGACATCGCTCATTCCTTTCAGGACCTGTTTCGCCTGATCATCCTGAGAACAGTCCTTCCGCCTCCGCAGCCTCATCTTCCTCGCCAGGTGATCTCTGGGGCTGGACCCTGGACGACAACAGACACACCCCGACACAGATTCAACTTCTCAGCACATGCACAAGTTATACTTGAAGCAGGAAACACACACAGAAACACACACCTCCCCCTGCAGCTGCTACAGTAGCAGGTGAAGCTCCAGCCAGACGGAGCTGGTTCTGAAGGGAGAAGTCGATGTTGTACCACTCTGCTCCTCGGTCCACCGGTTTTGGAGGCATCACCAGATTTGGGTTCTCACGTACGTCTATTATCTATAAAAAGAACAAAACAGCACAACTGAAGGCTGAAACGTTAAACTCTAAACCCTCTTGGTGATAACTGAGGACTAAGCTCATCTTTAATATACATTAATGTAAAGACATGTTAATCTCTAGAAATGTAGATTATGTATTTTCTAAAAAGCATTTAAAAACGCTTCTTGAAACACAAATGATTGTTCATATTGTTATTCTCCATACTTATCCATGCTTAGGCAATATTAAAATCAAATTCAATCCTTTTTCAAAACTATAGGAGTCTTGTCTCTTTAAACAACAACATTTTTGGCAATAATCTCTCAAGTTAAAAAAATAAATAAGTGGCACACCAACAACAGAATCACATAATCCCTCTGCATTTACTAAGCTTAAAACAGGAGGGGAGAAAACTGTTTTTCTGGTGATTGATGATAGACCTCACTGTTTTCCCTGTCTGTGTTTGCAGAAAAAAGCTAAAATCACTGCATCTTTTTTTTTTTTTTAAATCACTTACCATATCAGCGTTACGGACATTCAGAGCTTTAAAAACAACTTCCATGTGCCATGATGAGCAGCACCCTCTGATGCTGAGAAATACAAGAATCACGGATTCCTTTATAATGTGCGTTACAATAATCCAGCCAAGTCGTAACAAAGGCGTGGATTATGGTAGTTTTGGAATGTCGTTGAGAAAGAATTGGCTTTACTTTAGCCAACTGCCTCAAATGGGAAAAACTAACTGCTCTGGCGAGATTTTCTAACTTCAGTCCAACATCAACTTTGACCCCTAGATTTGTAAGAGTTGGCCTAATGTACTGGACCAAGGAACAAATAACTACATAGGGGGTCTCAGTGGAGCTTCCAAAGACCATCACCTCAGTCTTTTTCTTGTGAAACTTTAAAATGTTCACAGCCATACAGGCTTTTATGTCCTCCAGACATGAAAATAGAGGGCTAGAAAGTTGGGAGGCCTTTTTCTTTAGCGAGACATATATCTAGATATCATCCACATAGAAATGAAAGGAGAGCCCATATTTTCTAAAAATAGAACCAAGAGGGGGCAGGTACAGCATGAAGAGGAGAGGGCCTAAAACTGAGCCCTGCGGGACCCCACACAAAAGAGAAGCAGTGGAGAACACGTGATGCTTTGCCACTATCTCACCCCTGATTTACCTGATTTTATGAAGCTATTCAAGTCATCCAACTGGTGTCTAAATAAAGTTACATTAATTTGACCATATTTAATTTATTTGATACATTTTTACTTCCTTCAATTCATGGAAAAAAAACTGTCTCGTTCACCTGTTTGACTTTCATTTATAATAACGTTATCAAATCTTCATTAGTTCAACATTTAATTTACAGAAATCCTGACAGTAAAGGAACCCTGAATGTTAGTCGTTATAGTTTTGTTCTTTCAGTATCAAACCTCCAGGTCTGTCAAGAAGTGGATGGCTTCAGGCAGCGTCACCAGGCGGTTTTTATTCAGCACCAGCTTCTTCAGTTTGCTACATCTGAACAACAACCAACAGAAACCAAAACCACATGAGACTCCGTGCAACCATTTCTGAGTCTTGCTGATTTTCTATTGTTTTTGCTGTAGAGCTCACCTGCAGAGACCCTCAGGAATGAGCTCCAGGTGGTTGTTTGCAGCCATGAACTCTGTGAGGCTGGATAGCTTGCCCACGCCAGGAGGAAGTCCATCGAAGTCCAGTTTGTTAGAATTTACATAGAGCTTCTTCAGTTTGGACAGCTTGCAGATGGCAGACTGGAGAACAAAAATCATTTGCTCAGATTTTCAGATTAAGTGCATTTTGTTTTCTGATTTTATCGACGCAGCTTAGAACTAGAAATAATAAAAAAGTGTGCAGCTGTGGTTCTTACAGGCAGAGAGGTGAGTTGGTTGCGACTCAGGTTCAGCGTCTCCAGATGGGTCCACTGATCGATGCACAGGGAGAGTTCAGAAATCTGATTGCTGCTCAAGTTGAGCCTCTTCAGGCTGCCCAACGAATAGAGGCACTCCGGTACTCGAGTCAGGTCGTTACAGGACAGATCAACATCTGGAAAAACAGGAGGAGGAAAAACTAGAAGCATGTCTGTAAAAATTAGAAGAAGTGTGTTTGTGTGTGTGTGTTACCTGCTAACTGTGTCAGGCCCTCCAGGCTGGTGGGCATGTTGCTCTGTGTCCTCTGGGTGTTCCTCAGGTGAAGGGTCTGTAACGCTACCATGGCTGGGAGCTGCCTGCTCACATACACACACATCAGTATTTACATGAAGAAGCAAAGAGTGAAAAAAAAAAAACATCCAGGATAAAGTTTGTTTTGTTTACCGCAGCTGGGCGTGCATGAGCGGGTTGTTGTTCAAAATGAGAGTCTGCAGGTGCACCAGGCGCCTCATCTGCGGCGGCAGGCTGTCCAGCTTGTTGTCGCTCAGGTCCAGATACAGCAGGTCTGTGAGGTTGATGAACAGCTGGTTGGGGATGGAGTCGATGCTGTTGTGGCTCAGATTCAGCACCAGCATGTTCTTGCTGTTCTCCAGGTCTCGGGGGATCTCCGTCAGCTGATTGTAGCTCAGATCCTAAAAGAAAAAAAAAAAAAACGGAGCTCTGTCTTGAAGCTGTGTCTTTAAAATAACTGAAGGCTAGTTTGAGAGTTTGTAATAATTCAATACCAGCACAGACAGGTCCTCGAGCTGAAAGATGTCATCTGGGACTCCAGAGTTTTTCAGATTGTTGGCTCTGGCTACAACCGCCTGCACACAAAATAAAACACTGTTAGAATCCATCACAAGTCTTCACATCTGTACAGAGTCTTCACATCTGTACAGACAGACACAGGTGAGAGGAAGTGGAATATTTTCAGCCACGTCTATTAAAGAATAATAACGTGTGTGTGTGTGTGTGTGTGTGTGTGTGTGTGTGTGTTACCCGGAGGTTTGGTAATCCGGAGAGTTCTCCATGTAAAGTGGTCAGACTGTTGTGGCTCACTGAAAGGTGCTCCTGATGATGGAAAAATAGATATTTTGATAAATAGTACAAAAAAATGTGGGTAAATCCATAAATTGTATATTTTTAAGTTGAAGATGATACCGTCATGCTAAAGTTCAGCTGTAACTAAACAAAGGTATGGCAGACCTGCAGTTAAACACACACAACTCACAAACCGTGACATTTTTATCTTGTTTACCTACATGTTTTAACAAATCTTCTCTGCACTATTTATCTTCCTAGTTGTGAACTGCTCACCTCTGCTCAGAGGGCTTCTGTTACACAACTGCATCAAAGCTGTGTTGTTCAAAAGAAATACTTCAGCTTGATGTTTATGTACTAATAATACTTTAAATAAGTGGTCATGTTAATAAAAAACTAAAGAGGCTATTTGTTTGTCTAATTTTAGCTCCTTTTATAAAATCAGGACGTTTAGTTTGAGCCACTGTTTTATGTCAGCGATGCAGTCAAGAAAAGAAGTTTAAATTCACTGCGTCTTGGCTTCATAGGTCAAAAAAAAAAAAAAAAAAAAAAATCTAAGTCCATCGTAACAGTGAAAAGTAAAATGGTGCCTACAACCCATCTGTATTCACTGGCTTTAATTTGCGTATTTTAATGGTCATTATTTTTCGTTTAATTGTATATTTAATTTGTTTTACTTTTGTTTCTTGTCTTTTTCTATATATAGTTTTGTGTACATTACTTTAGATAATGATAGTCGTTAACCTGCTATAAATGATTTGATTACCACAGTCATGGGTGCAAGTGCAAGTGGAGGGAGCAATTTTTTTTCTTGGAGGAGCTAAGATGTGGCCAATAATGGCCTTGGTCAGATTAATCTTTGACCACCCCAATCATCTGAGGAAACTATACTTTGAAACAATATAACAACTAGAAAGCAAAATTGACTCAAATGATAGGGGTGGTCAGTTTATTTACATGGCAGTGGCCATATTGGATTTTGACAGAACCTAATTTTCAACAGTGATGTTTCTCATGCATAGATGCACCGACACACCAAAATGGACATTAACAGGATACCGGTACTTATTTTTCAAGTTATCAAGTTCACAAGGTCATGCATGGTGGAAGCCATCTGGGTTTTGGTATGGCAACCCAATTTTCTAATGGAAGCTGCTTAGACGTAGCCACACACCAAAATGGAAGGTGGTACGTCACATATTTTTCAAGTAACATGCTTACAACATGCACAGAGGGTATTTCCAATTCCCCTTCTTTGCTCTGCAAAGGGGGACAACAATAGTTACTGCAACAAGAAGCTTTCCTGTTCAGCACAACACTGGCAGACCAGAAAGGAAATAGACTGGAACATTATGCCAACTTTAAGAAAAAATGTCTTATCAGGTCTTAAATATTAGAAAATTGGCGAGGACTTAATTTTTTTTAAATGTGGGAAGCTGCTTAAAAAGGTTTTGATTTATGTGCTATTCCTACCATTGACTACTGCACACCCTACATTACTGCTGGTATCTGCTCAAGTATATTTAATCATTTTTTAATTGTGTATGAACAATAAACTATTATAGTTATGGACAAAAATAATATTGAATTCATATTAGCTCTTGTTTAAAAGATTGCTCCAAGTCTTTGGGATATTTTTTACTATTTCTTCCACCTTAAAGGGAAGGAAGTCGTTCTCAAAGCTTTACAGTAAAGGACATTAAATATTTAATCACTTTGAAATAAGACAAAACAGATAAACTCTGAAGTCATCAGTTGTTCCTGCTTCATCCTGTAGAGGACTGTGAGAAGCTGAAGCTACTCAAGCTGACACTGAGTTAATCACTACACTCTTTTACAACCAATACAGTAACATACAGTATCACCATGTCAGAAAGTCTCACCAGCTTCTGCAGAGAGGCCAGCTCCTCTGGCAGGTAACAAAGTCCTGTGCTGTTCAGTTTCAGCCATCGGAGGCTGCTCATGCACTTGACATGTTCAGGGAAGAATCCTCCCTGGAGTTAAGACACGGGAGAAAAAAAAATGAGGCAATGACTTTAATAAAGTGTAGGACTGAAAATAGTATAAAATAATTTTACCCTGCAGGCTTTGAGCTTACAGTATTTCCTGAAATGGTCTTTTTTTTAAGTACCAATCAATACATTTTAATTTCCTGAAGAATTATGGCAGTAAACACACACACACACACAAGATAAAACGCTGATATCACATTTGTTGATTTTACTGACATCACATTGTTCAGATCTGTGTAAAGTTTATCAGCTGCATGACTGAACCCAGGGCAGTTCAGCTCAGCCATGTCGTTTCTCTCAGATATTGTTGACGTTCAGGATTTTGAATGAGACGTTGCAAAGGCAAAGACGTGTGAATCTCAGCTACTTAGATTGTATTTCTGAGATACGTTTTTGATAAACAATATTCTAGACACTTTGGTATTCACACCAGTTTAATTGCTTGTATACATATTATAGATGTACGGCAACATTATGTACCTCATCTGATTCTTTGATGCATTTATGATTTTCACCTGCAGCTAATGTTTAACTATACCATTTACTGATTAAAAAAAAAAAACTTTTTTAAGCATGAAGACATCATTGTATTTAGCTATGTTCAGTGAAGTTCATATAGTGAATTTGTGTCCCAACAAAATATTTACTGTAGCTAACAGTCAGAAAGTTGTTTCCAGGTCTCAATTTGTACCTATTTTTAATAACTCCAAACTAAAACAGAACCACTATGCTTAGCTCCAAGAAAATAAACCTAAACATAACTTTATGTTTAAAATATTCAGGCAGTAAGACGGAATTCCTCGCAGTTTTGGACTGAATCAAACGGGTCACAGAATGATGTGTTACACCGGCTGTCACTTTGGTCAGGTTTGCTGCTGACCTACAAAGGTTGTTATAGCCCCAACAGCATTTCAACAAGGTTTATATTGATATCTAGCGTTTATTTAAAGCCTCAGCTTTAATAATATTACAACGTTTGATAAAGTAACATAACTTGTACTTCTGACCCCGACAAGCAAAGTTAGCCTAATTTAGCTGGGTAGTTACTTTAAGAACTTAGTAGCTAATCATCCATAACGAAGTCAAACGAGCTAACAGCTAAACAAGCTCATAAACACTTTTATTTAAAACAAAACCCCGCCGGTGTTGGACGAGAACAAACTGCCACTTCGTCAATTTAGCAACTGGCTAACGCCCATTGCTCGCAGCTATCATGTTGTTTCAGCCATTTGTTGCCGGGCGGCATTTCTGGAGCAGCTTCAAGCTAAGCTCGGAATAGTTGTAGTCAAAGACCATCTCATCTAAAACTGACTCAAAATGCCTAAAATCCTTACTTTGAAGTCGTTCCCACTGAGGTCTACCCCTCGGATGAAGGGAAGAACTCCGGTGGAAGCCATTTCTGACGAGCCGAAGTCAGATATTCTCATCTGTCTCTATTTTGGTACAGACGGAAGGAGGGGCCTCTTCTTCTTCTTCTACGGTTTGTGTTTCACTACCAGACTTTTAGACCCTTTAGCGCCACTCTTATGACTGTAAAATGGATTAGCCCGACCTCCAGTGGTCAATATGAGTATTACAGCTGATTATCGAGATTCCTTAAAACCCAGAACAGTCACACAAAGCTCAAATATTTCACAACGCACAAGAAGAAAGAAGAAAAACAATACACGATATCAGAAAAGAATAATGCAACATTTTTGTTTCTAATATTTGTTTGAAGCACTGTGCAAAGCACTGTGCAGTCATTGCTTTTTTCCCAGTAAAAAAGGGTTGTGTTTTAAAAGAGGACGTTGTTTTTACACCTCATCATTAGTGTCATGCTTTTCTACAAATCTGCTGGCTGCCACAAATGGCAGAAACACCTTTCCTAAAAATGTTTTGGACTACTGGCAGTCTGCTCTGATTATGAAAACTAAAACTAAAAATATGGTTGTCTCAATGAATGTTTAGATGTTATTTAATTGCAACTTTGTGACCAGCTCTTTTGTGGACTAGTTGGTCTACTGCCCATCACAGAACATACAGTATGTTTTAAACTAGACATTAAATACATCACTTCTCCCTTTATCTTAAGAAGTACATTATTCATGCTACTTACAAACTCAGATCTTTCAATAATTGGATGTGACTGTGTTGGACTGCACTAAGACTGCACAATTTGCACAAAATATAACAAACTAGCAAGCAACAAATAACGAGACATGGAGGCAAAAAAAAAAATCTTTATCAGTTCTTGGCACTTTTATCCCAAGGGAGAAAAAATAAAAAAAAAAAAACTTTAGAAAAGCACTACATACATTACAATCTGATCTCACAGTAAACAATAACTGGTATTGTGTTTTGAATTAGATATGATTTTTTTTAACAAATCTGTGTTTGCAAATGCCAAGAAGTCACAAGCAAAGAGGCGTCATGCCATGCCACATGTTTTATTTATTCATTAAATAAACATAACTTTATTCTTTCACCTAAATATCAGCACCTCAATGACAGCCTGATATCAGAAAGAATGTCTCAGGATAGGAAACAAAAGTTGTCAGCTCTGTCGGATGGACAACCACGATGAAGCAAATCATTTTTGGTTTCAAGCAGCTCTTTACACTTTCTGCCTCAAAATGTTGCCAAAGAGGACGGCGTTAAAAAGCTTCAAGTAATGAACTCTTTTTTTGGAAACAAGCTTCAGTGATACAGATTAGCTTCATTTCCATGTCACTGTTCTTATGGTATTGGTTTTACTATTTTATAAATAAGAAAAACAAAACAATTAATTAGGATTTCTTGTGACTTTTCATATGGTTCAATCAAGGTAAACATTGTTTGAGCACAGGTTTGTTTTGCTCTGTTTCTGGTCACCTCAGTCATGGTTTTGACTATGCAGCAAATAAATTAACAGGGATGTTCAGCTCTCGCGTATAAAACCCCCAACCACAACTGCATTCAGTTTAAGTGATGGCATGCATGGCACAGAGGATCAATTCTCATCTATTAACCAGGCAGACTCAGTTCAAATCCCACTTTAGTCAGGTCAAACATTGAAAAAGTTGGGGAAATTATGTGCTTAAAATATTAACATTAATAGTCACATTAGTATTTTGTGTTCAACCATTTTCGATTACTTCATCCTATTACAGCCATTTAAATTTCCAATTCTTTATGATTGTCAGAAGCTGATGCTCAGACTCCCGTTTGTTTTGCAGCTTCTGTGCAGAAGCATGTTGGTTTCAAATGCTTTTAGGCCTAAATTTCTGCTGTTTCAATACTTCTCAGGAATCCTCATAATCAGCATCATACAGTTCAATGCACAATGAGGTTAAATTTTCTCTTGTTTTATTCTGATCTTTACAACTCTGTGAATAAATTCAAAATTTTTCCGCTGTCTGATCATGACCCGAAACGCTTTACTCAACAAACTGATTTAAATAGCGACCCTCGTGACCCAAAATGGAAGAAGCGGGTAAAAGGTAATGGATGGATGGACATTTAGGATTAAAAAAAAAAAAAAAAAAGGCAAATGAAAGTTGATTTAAGAAGGGAAGTGTGTGTCTGTGTGCCAGTAGGAGAAGCAAAGACCTTCAGTCAGTTCAGCTTCAACATTAACATGTTCTCTGTAGCTGAAGCTGCTGTTGCATCATTTGAGATTTCTGTGAATTTTTACCAAAGAATGTGGTTAAAAGATTGAATAATGAAATGAGGGATGCCGATTTGTGTTTCCATATGTGTGTAATGTATTGACCTGATCCAGACTGACTCCAGAGTTGGACAGTCTTTGCCCATCACCTGCCAGGCTTCTTGTTATTCTGTGACTGATGACAGCCATGCAACAGGTTGGATCAAACACATGAACGTAAACCATTGGAGATCATTTTTCATGTGTGGGGTGGTGCAGCTTTTAGAATAATGCTCTGAAGAACAAGTTCATCAGGAACAGACAACAACAGGACAGAGCCCGCAGCCTGAGGACACAGCTGTTTATTACAGTGAGACGCCCCAGTGTACAAACCACAGACAAATACTCAGCTGCCAGCAGGATACAGTAACACATCGAGTTTATATGTGAATGTGTATAAAACATGAACGAGCAAATACATATGAGCAGCTCATTCTAAATTAAATAATAATTAAACAAACTGGACACATTTTGACCTTTGTTTTATAAAAATTACTAACAACTGATCCAATTTGCAGAGTGAATACACCACAGAGCTCTTCGCTGATTTGATAAAATATATGTTTGTGATTCAAGTTGATGTTCCCCTCCAGTCCTTCTGCTCAAACAAGACACCAATACAGTATCTGTATTTCTCATTGAACCTGAGGGTGAATGAGGAAACCTATGGTTTTAAAATGGAAATCAAATCATCAGCACAAGTACAGAAAATATCTATATAAACTGTATCTGTCAGTTTTGAATAACACATTTTTTTGTTATCATAGATGCAAAGAATATGTAAATGAATCAATGCAACCAAAGCTTATCCACCTGTCACGGTTTAGTTGTGCTGGGACCAAAAGATGCAGACGGACACGAGGAAGAAGAAGAAGAAAAAAGACTCAATAAAAACACAAAAGTTCATGCTCAACAATCCAGGTATAAAACCCAACAATGTTCAGTCAGGTTATCTGGATGGTATCTTTTTTTGCTCAGATGCATCCTTCAAAATGAAGGATGCATCTGCAGCCTTCCAGTATGAAGGCTGCAGACCAAGAAGTGATATAAAGACGAAAATGTACCAGTGAGAGTCTACATAAAATTAATGATGACCACTTAACCAGTGAGTACAGATTGCAGTGATGGGTACGATACAACTGATTCCCACAAACAGCACAGTGAGGGAAAATTTTGCTGATGCTACTTTAATAAAAATAATTATTAGTTATACTTTGGATGAAGGACAAAACATCTTGGCAAAAGAAGAAACACACACATTTATATATACATATACACTATATGCATATATTCATTCAACCTTTATTTGGACAGGTTACTCCCATTGAGCCTCGGGGACTCATTTACAAGAGAGACCTGTTTTCTTTAACAAAGACTGATGACAACAGTGGATAACAATGACAACAACAGACAATCATAAATGAGGCATACGGATTTAAATTTTTTTAATACAACTTAAAATAAAATGGCAACCAAAAGGACAGTTAAAAGGAAAAAAGTAATGGGAAAAAAAACAAAGCGATGTAGAAAACTAAAAACAAGAACATGTCTGCATTGCTTTTTGCCAGGAACTTAACAGATGTTTAAAACCACTTACAGAGGTCAAGTTCGAGAGCTTGAGATCTTTTTGCAAGATATTCCAGGAAACAGGAGCGGAGTAGGAGAAGGCCCTTTTGCCTAATTCAGATTTCACTGAGGGAACAACACTGCATGTAACAATGTCCTGAGAGCGCACGCTGTAGCTGCACTCACACAGTGACATGTAGGAGAAGATGTATGAAGGCTGCAGACCAAGAAGTGATATAAAGACGAAAC
>JARVGS010000472.1:11653090-11666538 GCA_031762315.1 Hypsolebias antenori | reverse complement strand
CACTTTTATACTCACGCAGCAGAGGATGTGACGACAGAGTATAGAAGACACGTCAGAGTGAGAGTCGTTGACCAATAAGAAAATTAGGCTGAAGTAACACAGTTCAACCCATAGGATTAGTGTAAACACGTTTTTAAACCAAATATTGTCGATTTGAACAAATATGCACAAAAACATGAAAATTAACACAGACATAGTGCTATACAACATTTTACATACATTCTAGGGCGTTTATCAGATAAAAAAAGTTAATTTTGGGGTAAGTTCCTCTTTAATGCGACTTTTTTAAACCTCTAAACTGGCCGGTCGGACCGATCTGCCTTCACCTCAACAAGTAGATTAACACAATTTGATATTGTGCATTTAGTTTTCTTTGTGCTGTATGATTCATAAAACTGCAGAAGCCTGAGCCCACGTGCACAATTATTACGCAATGCGCCAGCGATCTCTTCCACAGTCTAACTTCTGCACGGTTCTTTCTTTCTTCATCCTCTCAACATATACATTTACTGCCTCCTCCTCTACAAGTAGATTAACACAATTTGATATTGTGCTTTCTTAGTTTTATTTGTGCTGATTCGTAAAACCACATGAAATCCCGAGACCGGCCCGGCACGCACATTCATTACATTATTCATTCAACCTTTATTTAGACAGGTTAGGCCCATTGAGCCTCCAGGACTCATTTACAAGAGAGACCTGGTTTCAACAAAAAATGATGACAACGATGGACAACAACGAACGACAACAATAGACAGTTATAAAAGAGGCATACAGATTTTTTTTTTTTTTTTTTACAAATTGAAATAAGATGGCAAAAAAGTAGCAAAAAAAACATCTAGATTATAAGGTGAATGTAGAAAACTAAAAACAGGAACATGTCTGCGTTGGTCCCTGCCAGGAGTTCAACAGATGTCTAAAGTGTTTTTAGTTGATGTTTTTCTTAGTTCACATATTAGATCTTATTACTGTGTTTTTTATACACGTTTTATACTTTTGTTGGATGTAACTGGGACCCTGTGTACACAATTTTGTTCTACCACATGTACCATGTGGTGTGAATGACAAATAAAGAACTTGAATCCCTGAATCCTTGAGTTTAGGTTTTCTTGCATTCCTTGTTCAATTCCAGTCCAGAAAAACAGTACTCTCTAAAACTACAAACATTCACTCTTCAAACCCCTCAGTGACGGGGGAACATCGACATACTGCTTGTTTATACAGTATTTTAGGTCTTGAGGACCCTGTAAATGTGGAGTCTTATACATGTGATACTAAAACGAAAATCTGTGAACCTGTTTTATGACGCTGCAATATATTTTTGTGGTCTCTGTTAAACACATCTGATTGACATTCAGCGTTTCAAGGAAAGGGCCATAAACTGAATTTAAAACATTCAGACGTTAAAGGTTGTAGGAGGCAGCATTAGGTAAGGAGATGATGTAAGAGAAAGAACATCGTACCCTTGGATTAAGTCAAAGGCAAACCGGTGATGGTGTGACCTTTTCCACTCATAGATCTTAAAGTTTCCGCTGCGCTCTTCAAATTAATCCCCTACATCATCTTCTCACCTCTGCATATAAAATGTTCCATCCGTCTGCTCACCAAAGTCATCTCTATTTCTTTTGCCTTATAAAGTCAGGTTGGAATTATTTATTGGCCATTATTACTGAGTGTCTTCTGTCAATATTCATGCATTAGATTTGCTGATGCATCTTCTGAAGGTGTGTTAAATAAGATGCTGTGGATCCATCAAACTTTTCTCCACTGCAGAAAGACGCCTCTCATAATGAAACTGTGTGTGCCTTTATGTATATATATTATTAGAGGGATAGGTCAGAGTTTTAAAAATTGGATTCTGTGAAACGTTATAAAGCACAGAGTTTAGTTCTGACTGGATTGATGAGCTAATGGCTAGTCAGAGCAGGGCCAAGACCAAAGTGGATTGAGGCCATCTTAAAACTGTTCCAATTTTTTTTAACTCATGCCATTTTATAAATCATTTACAGAGCAGTCAGTTTCACATTACATGGTTATTTTGACAGGACTTCCTGCAGGAAGTGCCCCCAAGCTGAACAGGAAGTACTAGAGCTAGCTTGTTCTGCTACAGTTTGCACTTGGAAATAACCATAAATGTCTTTGTAAAAAGCCATAAAATGTAAAATTAAGTTTATAAAATAACATTTAAATGTCTTCCTATGAAATATTGACGATGGACTCACTATAAGGATGTGTGTTTTATGTTAGTTATCAGTCTTTTGTGTTTTTTGATTAGATTTATTGACGTTTTGTTATTTCTGTGTTTAGTTCGATCATTTTATGTTCTTTGTCTTTTCTTTGTGCCAGCAATCGTTTCTGCTCAGTCGATCTCTGCTCCATCTTTCAATCTGCCATGCCCAGTCACACTTCATCCAGGTTTCATCAATCACAGCTGCATCCTGTCTCCCCATCAGCCTCAATCCATATAATCCATCTGTTTCTCCTCACTCATCAGTCGAGCATCATTGGCTTTTATACCACGTCCAGTCCTCCTTGTGCCTGTTTGTGGCTCCTTGGGTCTTGTCTTTGCCAGTATTTGCTGTCATGAAAGCATTTTATTGTGTTAAAAAAGAATGTAATTAATTTTTTTTTAAGATGTCAGCCTGCATCCTTGTGTTCATCCACCTCCTGAAACCGTGGCATTGAAGTTGTTTTAAAATTGCAACAATACTCTATGAGAATAAGAATACATTGTAATAATTAAACTATATTTCTCCTAACTATTCATTCAAAAATCTAGCTACAACAGGTAAGATATTAGATGCTCATAATCCATCCACAGAACTCCACTTCACAATACTGTATTTGAACTGTTCATTTAAGGTTTTTAAAAGTAATTCAAGAACTCCAAAAGTCTCTTGACTTTGAGGACCTGCAAATACTGTGCTGTCCCATTGGTCACTGAAAGGTTTGAACTAAAGGTTTGTGATATCTACAGTAAATCATAAAGGCCCATAGATTGAAAAAGGTGCAAAGACTTTCTGTTCTAGAGGGGTTCTTGTTCTGTGCATTCTTGAACAGGAACTCTACAAAGACCTGTGTATACCGGGGGTGGGCAACATTTTTTTCCAGCCGGTCATAGCCTCTGTTAAAGTAATTGAAGGGCCACACTGAGTTGAAAAATGGACACTCTTTGATTTCCTCATCCATCATGGATGAATAGCATCTCTCAGAAATGCTCAGTTTAAAAGAAAGTGTTTTGCATTATTTGTTTAATTGTCAGAATCTAAGCTTCAGTTTATTTTGGGCCAAAATCTGATTCCAGAAAGTTATTAGAAAACTTTGAAGTGTCAGCTTTTGGACAAAAGATCACGTCAAACATTTGGAGCATTTTACATCTCTTTATTAAAGCATTTTGTTTTGTTGCATAAAGATTTTTGCTGAGTGACTGAAGCATAGCAAAATCACAGAAGCTTGGGTTTTTAGTTAATTGAAAACTGAAAGTCATACTAAATCAACTTGAAATATGAAATTATAGATTTAAAACGCTTGTAGCAAAGATAACATTGACCAACATTCACCAATAAATATATTTTTTGCTTTATCCTTTGGTCTTGGAACATCATGCATTGCAGTATTTAGTGAAAAATGGCTTTTTGCTTTAAATAACAGATGGATTATAAACAAAATTCAATAAGCGGCACATCTGTACCTGTGATCTGAACAAAGCTACCGTCTCCGTTTCCTCACTACCGGTGTGCAAACAAGTGCAGTTGTTTATAGACTGGATCCCTTTAAAGGTGGAGAGGTGTTTAATTATAAGCTTACTGGTGGTGTTTAGTGTGGCTCAGCCTGTGCATCTGACTAATAATAATAATATAAGGGTGAGAATGCTGCGGTGTGGTGGGTTCACAGTCTCCCTGCGGTTACTTGGAATTAGCCCAGGGCATTTTGAGAATACAATAGGATAAACAAGAAAGTTGGCAAAACAAAATTATCTTTTGAGAAAGTTTGTTTATTATATACAGTACGCTCATTGGCAAGAATAAATACTCAGCAGGAATGGCCCAGTTTGGATGTAAGTGGCTCCAGTACAGTCCCGCGAAGGCCACGTAACTGATTTGATTTGCATGTCTAGAATGGGCATCGGAGGTCATGTGTGGTGTCATCAGGAATAGAATGACAGTGGCATCAAGAAATTTCCTAAATACACTATAGGGAGGCAGTGTTAGAAAAAAATGGGTTTATTATGTCAGGAGACCCACACACTGAGACAAACACCAAGGATGGATGGTTGTACACCAAGCATTACAGAACCTCATGACATCTGCACCTGCCATCTGGACACCACTTTTGGATTCTTTACAACATCTTGTGCCACCCCACCCCGTGTCTCGATGACTGACGTCAGCCAGACAACCAGTTCATTGTCCCATGCATGAACTCCCATTAACACCAGAGCAGAGGTCTTTTTAGTGGCGCTGCAACAGGGAGGCATGGACTGATGACAAGTGGTTTTTTTTTATCAGAAGAGCAATAAATTTCAGTTATAGATCAGCACAAATCTCCACGTGTCTGTAAAGTGGTGTCAAGGGGAGAGGACCAATTCTATCCATGTTGTTGATACATAGTAGTTTTACTCCTGGCATCACGATGTGGGAAGCCACAAGATCTAACTTCAGGTCATCCTCTGTTAGAGATCCATGGGACTCTAACAAACTAGTGCTAAATCAGTAACATGCTGTATCCATGTGCCTTATCCCTCATGAGACAGCACTCTGGTAGAGTCTTTCAACACAGAACGGGGGTCTGTGTACTGCCTGCACAATGTTGAGCAGCTACTTTGGGCAGCCATGTCCCCCACTCTTTTCCTAATCAAACACATCATGGATCAGCTCGGTCATCAACTCTGACCCAGAACCAATATGTATGTCAGATCTTGAGGGACAGTTCCTGCAGCTGTGGGCTGACTTGCTGCAGGAGAGGACACAGCAGCTGAATGACATTGTTCCACACCAGACTGCCTGAATACAGCTGCTTCATGGGAGTTAAAACAAAAGTTTTCACTTCTAGAGTTCTTTTGACTGTCAGAGGTCATTTATTGTGTGAATTGAAACACATGATTGGGCACGTTTTTTGTCCTCCTTGATTAACACCTCAATAATAACTGAAAGGCTCTGCCTGATTACCAACATGATCATTTTCAAGACGCTGTAATCAGAAGACTTTGAGACTATAAATAGCCATATTTAGTTTTGCCCCTTGTTCAACTAAAGTTTTACTTTGTCACATTTCAGCTGTGTGTGAAAAGGCAGCAGCAGAGGTTGGTTGGTTCATAATAATCTCTGTAGGAGGATGTTCAGCTTTTGTTTTTTGGAAGACATGACCATCAGCCAAACATTACCTCCACCTTTATGACTGCAAGTCTAATCTACGCAGAGCTACCAAACCCATAGATTGGCAGTTCTGGGAAGAAGGAAGCTCCACTGATGTCACATCTCGCACAGATCTCATAATTTCAGCTTTTCGCTCTGTCAGTCACGCTACTCTGTGGTGGAAGAGACACAAGAGGGAATGGGGGGAAAGTGTGGCTGCTCGGCACCCCACCAGGACAGGATGTGCAGCCGAGGCAGCATCAGATAGGACCTCCTGCTGAGAGTGCAGGCAGCCATTGGTCCATCTGTTCTCCCAGCTGAATCACTGTTCTCCAAATAGAAAGCTGCTGTCTCACCAATTTATATATCTGAATTTTTTTTCCACCTCCTTTGAGGCGTTATCTCAAGTTCAAAGATGGTGTTTTTTAGTACATGAAAGTTTAATCTTACTTTAAAGGTTTACTTGTAAATTCCTGTGTGCTGTTCTTTAAGTCAGTTGTGAGTTCAAAGGAAAATTTTCTTCTGTTTTCTGTTGTGTGTTGCATAATTTTGTTTAAGAGTTTTCTTCTGTGCTTGTTCTGCCCAGGGTACCACCACAGCTTGCCCTCGTCTCCATACGCCACTGGTCCTGAGGGTCAAAGGTTGCCGTCATCTGGGGCATTATCGTCAGAGTTCCTCAACCACGGAGTCCCTGTAAAGATTCTGCTGCTGGTGTGTAACGCTGCTGGAGCGGACCAACAACCCGCTAGGTAAACACACTGCTTGACAGAGTAGTCTTTTAACAGCAAGTTAGAAGTCACGTGTTTTTTTTTTTTTTTGTCTGTGTATCTTTTAGCAATTTTTTTAAAGATAGAAATCAATTGATATACATCTACAGTCAGTTAGCTCTTGAAGTAACTATAAAAACTGTGACTACACTATAAAGAGTGTTGGAAAACTACCACGCTAATGCTACCTCTAAGGAAAGCTAGCTCGCCATGACGCGTTAGCTTGAGTTAGACCACTCGGTTACTTAAAACCTGAGCAGTGGGAACAGCTCGCCTTGACACGACCACCGCTCCCAAATGTAACAAAGAGACGTGTCACGAAATACCAACTTGCTCAACACGGTTCAAGCTGACGCCAGGAACTGTGTTCGGCAATGTACTCCTTTACGGGATGCCTGGGAACTATTTAGCAGCTAACCTAGCTAGCCTGAATACGCTAAGGGAGATAGTTGTAGTTTCTCATGGGAAAAAATGAGAATGAGTAGGAGGTGGTCGGTTGACTGTGGTATCATGAAGTGGACGGAGCCCTGAGCACAGCTGAACCGGTCTGTCTCAGAGAGATGTGATGTCATTGGAACTTCTGCAGTTGGTTCATGCTGGAACGTTTCTCATAGTTAAACACCGAACGAAGTTAGAAAAATAACTCCAGTACTAAAGCCAGTAGCTGGTTGGCTACACAAATCGTCTTTTATCATATCGCACCACTGAACTGTAGTGCCACCTCTTTTATACTAAACACTACTGCTCTGTTACTAACTCCCTTGCTGGCTCAGAGCCATAACAGTGGCAGGTTGGCTTCAACTCCCTATGCTATCTTGGTGCTTTCGTAATAAATGCTGAGTCCGGAAGAAGGCATCTGAGTTGAAGCGTTTTGTAAAAGGGGTTATTTCTTTTAACGTGTGTGAAAAAAATGACCAAAACACATCAAACAAGTCTCGTATTAGAAGAATATAATACAGATTTTTGGTGTTTAATGAAAATATACATATCCTCCAGGTGAATTCAGATAAGATGGCCTTCAAGGCCAGCCAAGGGAGCCTAATTCAGATAAACATGATTGTTTTGGGGCCAGGCAGAACTTTATGACATCTACCTTGAGTCTGTGTTGGTCCACTCGGTTCTGAAATGTCCAAATTACATGGCCACACCAATGGACCGTGCCTGAGAATAATCCCCGAGATCTGATCCATTCTGCCAAAAGCATTTGAGTCTGGGTGCTCGAGGCACGAACCAAGCCATCAAAGGCAAGCAGCATGATCGGGTCCAAATTTGCTGCAGACGACTTCCTTGATTGTTGACAGACCAGTAACCAGCCAAATCCAAAAAGCGGGAACCAGTTATCATAAATCCTATTATAAATGTGTCCTTAAAATTCACAAATGGCAGCAGAGGTAGACATGTCATCAAGTCTTCCAATTCATTGAGATATCCAGCTGTGTGTGTGCTAACAGGGCAAATAGGCTCACCTAAAGCCTGTCTTCTCTTTGAGGATAGTTTATCAATTGTGTTGAGGGACCAACGGATCAGATCAAATCCATAATTATGGTTAGGAAGATTTATAGAGAGAGGGTCTCAGAAGCAGTTTCACAGACAAGGCAGAGCAGCAAAGCAAAGCGGAGATGGAGAAGAGGAGGAAAAGCATCCAACCTCGGCAAGAGCAAGTGGTGAAGAAGTGAATCGTGGAACTGATAAAAAACAGTGTAACAATCAGGAGTATGTCGTACACAATGGTGAGGTCATCACTGACTAAGAAAAGGTGTGCTGATTACAAATAATGAACAGGTGTGATGTGAGAAGGTGGAAAAGGAGAACTGAAGACATCTCAAGGATACGACCAAAGTTACAACTACAGAACATACAGTAATTCATCTGAGTAACAAAACATTTCATACATCTACAATGTAACAAAAGAAAACAAAAGGTACTTCACCAGTTAAAAAGCAGCATTCCTTTAAGGATTGTATCTTATTCAATCCGTTAGCATTCAGAGTAGGTGTTGGGAATGACTCTCAGCTACCAACACATCAGGTTTGAGCTCAGTGTCTGTAAAACTGACTGAGTTAGAGCCATCTTTGTGTTGGCTAAGGTCGATCAGCTGTGGCGTCCATCTTGAACCAGGCTCACGCTAAAAGTTAATTAGTGACGCATATTCAGTGATTAGCGGTATATTCAGAGTTTTATTGGAATTTAACTGTGATATTTTGCTAACAGTCAGACAAATGAAAACAAACACAGGTCACCAGGTTTTTGATGATCAAAAACAAACTAAAAACTAAGACCAGGACAATGGAACAACTTAACTTTTTATGTTTTATTTGTAGTTTCCTTCAAATGTGGACCATAAACATCTCTTTAGTGCCCCGTTACAGAGAAACAGCCTCACATTTTACGTGCTGTGACTCAGATGTTAGTTCAAAATCATACAACCCAGGATACTGACACCTGCCCCTGTAGAGATGAATCAGACGGCGCTCTCACTGACGGGGTCCAGAGAGATCCATATAGGTGAGCTGACCAGCACTGCTGCGAGGGAGTTTGATGCCATCCATGAGGGGACACCTCTAGGTGACTGCTCAAATCGCCCACATGTCTCGCGCTCATCAGATGACAGCTGGCCGCTTGCTCTGTGCCAGGAAAATGACACTGGAGTCGCATGTTTTATCATCTCTGAGGTCTTTGGTTTTTTTATTTATTTACCTGTGATGATATTCTACAGAGAGCAACGCTCAGTTTGGTTTATACCGCTGAACTGTGGAACCACTTTTTACCTGGAAGGAAACCAAATGTTGATTTTTATTATTATTATGATTTTGTTTACTCTTTTCCTATGTGTGTGGAGGCAGGTGTAAAATAAAATCACAGCAAACTTGGACTTCAGGGAAAGCCTCAAAGAAATGAGCCACAATAGTTTTTTTTTTGTTTGTTTGTTTGTTTTTTTTAGATTACAGGTAGTCCTCGGGTTACGACGGTCTCGGGTTACGACGGTCTCGTCTTACGACGTTTCGTAGATATGACGGCATCTCCCTTATTCAAGTTAACGCGGTTACGCCGGTTTTACGTCGGTTTTACGTCGGTTTTTAACGTTGGTTTTATGACAGTTTTATGATGTTAAACGTTGTAACGCGGCAGCGCAGCGGCGGAAGAATACAGTTACGCGGTGCAGCGGCGGAGGAATACAGTACTGTACGAAGGAGGATGTTGTCGCTAGCGTCCCAGTAGGCCATTAGCTCTTCATTAGCCCTTCATTATGGCTCCCAAAACGCAAGGAGGATTCTTCTGATGGCAGTGCATCGAGGAAAAGGAAGGCCATCACCATGGACTTACGTCGAAAGTCAGTTTACAGCGTTTGGTAAAACAAGTACGTCATATGTATTTACGTACGTTCCGACTTACGTCAAATTCGGTTTACGACGCGCGTGAGAACGGATATCCATCGTAAGTTTGTTTGTTTGTTTATTTCATTCATTTCGTATCAGTTTAAAAACAATACATATTAAAAAAAATACAAAACATAAGTCGAGGACTACCTGTATATTTATTGCCAGCTGAAGATGAAAGGCCTGCCATAATGGTTTCTGCTTGTATCTGCCTGTTTGTGTGGACGTCGGTTAGCAAAATTTAGTGTAAACCAATTAATCTTACAGAAAGTCATTGCTGGATGTAAATAAACTGGTAACTTTTGGAGTGAACCTGATTCAAGATGGCTGCCATAGCCAAGTAACCTTAAAAACACCAAAATTATGAGTTGGTCCATTTTACTGATGCTGAGCTGACATTTCATGTGGTAGTGGTTGAGATTCATTTTTAAAACACGTTTTGAGCGTGTACAAATTGCACAAGCTTTCTGTTCAAAACATTGCAACTATTTGCAGTCAACTTTGTCTGTTAGCAAAATTTTTAATGAACTACATGTACTTGAGAGATTTTTTTGAAACTTTCAATTCACTTCAGTTTATTTATATAGCGCCAAATCGCAACAAAGTTGTCTCAGGGCACTTTACAGGAACGTTCACATGCATTTCACAAAATAATCACTGGATGTATTTCTATAACTGATTAATTTTCAAACCCAACCCAATTCAAGATGGACGCCACAATCAACCGAACATAGAAAACACAAAACTGAATTTAATTTAGTGAGTTTTACAAAAATTATGCTAAAAGTTGGCTGAGTTTTAACTGAGAGACATTCACAATCAGGACTTCAAGTGTTACTAACTTTGCTTCACACTTTACCTTCAACTGTTGGGGGTCAACCCCCGTTTGTCTGTTAGCAAAATATCATATGAAGCACTGAATGGAATTAGATCAATTCTTTATAAAGTATCAGTGAATGTAAATATAAAACTGATTAACTGTTGGAATCCATTCAATTCAAAATGGCTGCAATTGTAGATCTGCATCTGTCTACACAAAAATCGCTTTATTACAGATATTGAGCTAAAATTGATGTTCTTAGCTGAATTTGCTTGTTACTTTTAAATTTTGTCTTTAAAGGCAGCATAATACTACACAGCGAAAATGACAATAAAGTCAGGTTTGTGAAAAAAACTGTATTAGTGCACAAAATGATATTAATTATTGCTCCCCCACAGGGAAAACTACTGGTAAATGTCTATGAATTCTGCCTGAAAGAGAAATATTAGCAAGTGTTGTTTTCAAAAACTAAACTTTTTTAATGTAAAAAGGCAATAAAATGACTTGAAATAAACTAGAAAAACAGACTCTTTGCATGTAAAAAGCCTAACTTTGAGATGATTTTTTGTCTTCATGTCAATCTCTTTTTCTGTTTTGCCTTTTCGTGGAGTTGCTTGTTCTGCTGGTCTCGTCCTAATAAATCCCACGACCACGGGGGACGGCTGCTCTCAATTAGACATGCATTATAATAGACACGTCATGTGATGAGAGGTCTCTGAGAGATCGTTTTCCTTCTCATCAGCCATTACGCCTCCTTGATGTCCTTCTCTGTCCTTCCATGGATATGCTGCAGTGAGACTTGCGCTCCAACCCCACTAATGATAGCTACAGTAAGATGAAGCTTCAGTCTCATGTGGCTGAAGTGAGGGGTTGTAAAGTCTACATCCTGTAGCTTTGTGACACTAATTCCCTTTATATGTGTTTAAGGTTTGGACCACCATTCCTAATGAGGGAGGACAGGTCTATTTCCTGGGACCAACTCCAGCAAAGCATTCTCAGCAAGCTTTATTACCTGATGATCAACGGAGCTCAAGCTCAGGTATTCAGTGCCTGTTAATAATCATGTGACACTGAGCAACTAACAAGTTTTGCCAACAGGTTAATTTTTTTTAAAGAATATAGATCATGTTGTTTAACTTCCATAATTCTATTCAAAAAGTTATTCTTTAATAGATGATAGATTCAAGGCCCACAATTTAAACAATTTCAAGTATTTGTTTATTTTGACATAATTTGGGCTTCCAGCTCATGAAACCCATGAAAACGGGATTTCAAAAAATTTGATTACTGTGGAGAAATCAGCCCAAATGTTGCAGGACATGAATGTTTTAAACTGAGTTTGACACACTAATCATTTACTAAACTCAAAGCACCTGCACAGATTCCCCAGGTTTCATTAAACTGCTTCAGTTTGGTTCAATTGTCTCCGTTTGGTTCAATATGGAGAAGACTGCAGACATAACCGGTCAGAAGACCATCATTGATCCCTCCATAGGATGAATAAGACTCAAAAGTTCATAGCTAAGGAGGCTGGCTGTTCAGAGTGCTGTCAAAGCACATCAATGGAAAGTCTAGTGGAAGGGCAAAATGTGGCAGGAGAAGATGCACCAGCAAGAGATGACTGTGGGCGTCAGTGGATTATCAACCAAAGAAGATTCCAGAATCTGGCAGAGATCCAGAAATAGTGGAATGAGTCACAGCTTCAAAAACCACCACATTTAGACACATCTGGGAGATGGGCTACAACTGTTGGGTTCCTCAATTCAAGCCACTTCTGAACCTGAGCCAATGTAGGAAGCGTCTCAACTGGGCCAAGGAGAAGGGCTGGACCGTTGGTCAATGGTCCAAGGTCCTCTTTTCCAATGAAAGTAAAGTGTGCCTTTCATTTAGAAATCAAGGTCCAAGGGTTTGGAGGAAGAGGGGTGAGGAACAGAGCCCATACTGCTTGAGGTCCACTGTGAAATATCCACAGTCTGTCATGATTTGAGGTGCAATGTCCAGTGCAGGTGTTGGTAAACTCTGCTTTCTTAAATCCAAGGTCACCACAACAGTCTACCAGAATGTTTGAGGACTTCATGATTCCTTCTACTGAGGATCTGTATGGAGATACAGATTTCATCTTCCAGCAGGAACTGGCCCCTGCCCATATTGCAAGAAGCACCAAAACCTGGTTTGATGCCCATGCCACAGTGCTTGACTGGCCAGCCAACTGGCCGAAACTGAACCCCATTGAGAATCTATGGAGTATTCTCAAGAGGAAAATGAGGGGCACCAGACGGTCATCATTTCTATTATGAGGTGGTTGAATCTCTCGCTTATCATCATCATAGATGTGGCAGAGCTTTAAATCTGTGGTCCCGGGCTTGTAGATGATCAGTTTTAGCTTTTTGTTTTTTTGGCTGAAGTGTTGACATGATGGGATGTCGTAACGGGGCTCAAAAATTTTAATCACATGCTGAAAGTTGGTGCATCTACAACAGAATATGGACGTAGATCCAGAGCTTTAAAAACTGCTACATCTGTGTTATTGCTTTGGACCGATCTGAATTACCTGATGAAGGTTGATTAAATGCTGCTGCTGTTATCGGCGTTTGCATAAAGCTGATTTTCTTCCTTGTAGGAGAGACGTTCACATTCAGATGATGTTATTTCAAGTGCGTTAACAAGTTAGACGTGTTGCTGCTACAGAGCCAATCTCCGTGAAACAACATCGACACAGCTTTGGATTTGTTCTTGTCTTTTAATAAGAAAGACAATGTTCCCAAACAGGAAACCACAACGAGATGCTAGGCTGGTTCTGCTACTCGTCTCATGCTGGCAGTCTATGCAACAATTAATAGCGCCATACTGAAAAGCGCTTAGGAACATGTCTTGTGCCCGTCCCAAGCCCTGATAAATGGTGACAGTTGTGTCAGGAATGGCATCCGATGTTCAACACTTTTGCCAAAACCATAATGTGAGTTCATCAAGGCAAAACCATACTGGATCAGTCAAGACCCAGGTTAACAACAACCGCCACCGGTGCTGTTGACAAACAGGGTGCCGGCGGAAATTGTGCTACTGTTAGTGGAAGACCACGAGGAGGGAAACGTGTCAGGAGACAGAGGGAGAGGAGGAAAGTGAAGAATGT
>JARVGS010000472.1:11536736-11552743 GCA_031762315.1 Hypsolebias antenori | reverse complement strand
TTTATGTGGTTATTGTGAATGAGTTGAATAAAGTTTGACTTATCTGACTGTTTTGTTTCGCTTAATGCGCCTTATAAGACGGTGCACCTTATGTATGGAAACAGACCCGTTCATTGATATTGCGCCTTATAGTCCAAAAAAATATGGTACTGTATATTGCATGTTGCCTTTCATTCCCAAGTTTTAAACAAACATAATACTCTTATAAGAACTGAAACCATACGTAAAACTCAAAGTATGTGTTGTACATGACTCTCAGCTACTACCACATCAAATTTGAGATCAACATTTAGAAAATTCACGGATTTACAGCCATCTCTGTGTGGGCTGATATGAAGCAGCCATCTTGAATTGGCTTGACTCCAACAGCTGAAAAGTTGTAGATGTACAGCCGATGATTATTCCCCAAAGGTTTCAATAAAATCTGTCTCATGGTTCAAGAGATATTTTGCTAACAGACAGGCATAGTTGACTTCACATAGTTTATGACAATATTGTAAACAAAGAACTTGTGCAACCTGTTAGCGCTAATAATATGGGTTGCTGTTTAATATACCATTTAATATACATTATTAGTATTTAGCGTATATATTAGATCCTTGTATACTGTTGCTTTTTATCCTTTATATTTTGGCTATTTTTGGGTGTAAGTGGGACCTTGGGTACACAATTTTGTTCCACCTCATGTACCACATGTGATGCAAATGACAATAAAGAACCTTGAAATTTGAACCTTGAATAACAAAAGTTGGGAATGAATTCGTCTTTAACTGTGTTGTAGCCATTTTTGTCCTTTTTAATATAAGTTGACTATGGCGGCCATCTTGAATGAAGTTGCATTGAAAAGCCAATCAGTTGTGGATGTGCATCCAAGGATTATTTCCTAAAAATGTTATTTAAAATTCTTCCTGTGGGTCACGTGATATTTTGCTAACAGAAAAACACAAAAAACAGACATGGCCAAAAACATCACGTGCCGGCGGTGGGCGATAAAAAAAAAAAACATGCATGCAAAAACAGCATGTTCAATCTTTTAATATTTTTATATTTTGGTTATTTTAGCTTAATTAAAAAAATAATAATAATAACCAGCAGAAGCAATTTTAGTACTATTATGAATGAACTGTTTAAATGCCAACAACAGAGCATGTACAACCTGTAAGTGAAGAAATGTTCTTACTGCTCTGTTGACCCTGATGGGATTCTGTTGGTACCAGAGAGCCCGTTGGAACCGTTAGCCATGCTGGTTCCGTTTGCCACGGCTCTTTTGGCTTCCTCTATGGCGCCGGGCCCTCTGGAGATAAGTTGCGGGTGAGTCAGGCAGGAAACTCCCTCCGTCGGGGAGGCGGTGGTCTCTGCTGAGTCTTTGAGGCATTTATTGTCTGGAGGGAACGGTCGGACCACGATGCTGCTCTTCTTGTTCTTCAGTCGAAATCTGCGTGGAGTGGAAGGCCCAGATCAGAGGACAATTTTTTACATTTAAAATATCTTGAGGGACCAGATTTGGCCCGTGGTTCTTGAGTTTGACACGTGCACGAGGTTTGTAGAAATTTGTCAGTCACTTGGTCTGGTATGAAGCTAGTTTAGGTAACGATACAGCTGGTTTGAAAACTCCATTTTTATTGATCTAGACTGATGTCATTGGAAATTCAAGCCCTATGTTTAAAAAGGGTCAAGCATTATACAAAGGGATTTCCAAGCGCTACACCAGCTTGCAGAGAAAAATGACCGTTTTCAAAGTAAATTATCGGGATTATAAGGCAAATAATTTTTTTTATTCAAATTTAAATTAGGAAGATTTTATGCTGTTTTACAGGAATCATGGTGCATTTATGGACTCGTACACAAATCTCAATTATGGCAAAAATCTAGATTTTCACTTATTTTGCACTGCTGTCAGTGCACATTTTGACTCATGTTGCCAGCATGGGTCATATATATATGTGTAAGGATGGTCTGTGGGATTATATTTTCAATTTAACCAAAACACATTTGTCAACATTTAATGATCTGAGTGTAAAACTTTGTCATGAAATGTGGGAGGCAACACGCATTCCTGTAAGAAATGTTGGTTTTTATTTATTTATTAATTTTTCATTCCCCTAAGTCGACTTCTTAATATAAGTTTGCAGTTAAAAAATGGCAAACAGACAAAATGACAAGTTGTGTAAGATAAAATAATATCAAACCAAATGAAAGGAAAAAAATCAATTTTATATGAATCCCAAATTCATTTTTTTTAAAAGTCATCACTTACGTCTCCAGCTCGTCTTGCGTGTGTGCAAAAGTACAGTTAGTTCCTCGCGGGCAGCCTCCCTGCTGACGAAGATCTCTGCACATGCTGGTCTTATACTTGCTGTTGGCCTGAGGCTGAACGACAGACACATAAACACATCTCAGAGGAGCCGAACGTTCAGGCACAAATCAACAGAACAAGGATACGTTCTGTTCTTTTTCCTACTGTTCGAGAAACGTCTTGTACCCATCTGCTGACACTATATCAGAACATCAGCACATTTTACTGTTGGCAAGGAGTTCTTTTCTTAATGGTTTCATCATCTACTCATATTCTGTATTTGAATGGATTTCAACTATTCAAACAATTTAGATCCATTTGAAAGAGCCGTTCCAGAGAAACAGCTCTCCTGTCTTCACTTTGGAGCAAATTGCAAGCTGGAAAAATAAGCATCTTTTCTTAAAGTAAAGCCGTCACTCATCACGTATTCAGGTTTTGTGTTTAATTTGAGGAGTTGGTTTTAAATGAATTTGATAATAGATGCAACCAGTAAAGCTATTTAAAACACAAAAGTTGCTACAATCTGGCTAATTTTATAAATACAGAGCTAAAATTTTATATGATAGAAGCTGAGCTATTCGCAACACAAACCAAAGCACTACACATCTTTCTAGAAAACTGTTGGTGCCAACCCTGTTTGTCTGTTAGCAAAATATCTCATGAATCACTACACAGATTTTAGTGAATCTCCTAAGAAAGTACTCCTTGGATGCAGGCCTGTCACGACAACAAATTGTGCTGGGCGATTGTCCCAGAAATTATTGCGATAAACGATAATATTGTTTGAAATTTGACAATGATTACTAATTATTGTCAAATTTAAGGAGAAATTTAAGGAGAAAATGGCAATAAAAGACTGAACCAAAGGATGGATAGTGAGGGAGCGAGCAGCGTGTCTCTAAGAAAAATGGGAGGGAGGCCCCTTGACGTGACATGGGCTGTCTCTCTTCGGTTCTCAAAATGACAGACGCTCGGTGTGGTTTGAGCTCTTTAGCACAGCGTTTTTTCACACTAAGCTTTTAATAAAAAAATCTGTAAACAAGTTCTCTGCTTCTTTTTGCAGAGAAAAACAACTTTTTACACGTAGGCACGGGTTTCAACCGTGAATTTTGGAGCTTCGAAAAGACGGAGGTTTTTTTCCCTGAGGTCGGCCTCTTAGCTTAGCTCGTAGCTTAGCTACTCAGCTTAGCAGCTTTTAACAATCCAAAAACACAATTTTGAATTATTAAAATGGATTTTAAAGAGAAAGGGAGGGGTCAGTGAAGAGCACCGGAGTTGAACTTTTTGTCATCCATTGTCTTCAATAGAGACACATTAAGAAACAATAAAGATGATAAATGAAAATGAGGTTGACAATTTTCATTTATCATGCGATTAATTGATTGATTTATTGTTTATTGCGACAGGCCTTCTTGGATGTACATTTGCAACTCATTAACCTTTGGAGTAAACTCAATTTAAGACGGCCAGCACACCTGACTGAGCTTAGCAACACAAAAATTTAATAATTCAGTCAGTTTTACAGATATTGAGCAAAATGTTGCTGTGGTTGCAGCTGTGAGTCGTTCTCAACACATACCGTACTTGAAGAACTAACAGATCATGAAAAATCTCACAACATTACGTAAGATGATCTCAGCCCAAAACTCTAGCTTAAACACAAGTGGGCCTTGTGCATTTTTTTAAGGAATGACGGGCCTTTAAATACGTTATTTCCTTTACTGACATAGTTAAATGTTACAGAATCGTTGTTTTTTTTTTTTCCATTTATGACTTAAGAAATAAAAAGTTATTTCTTTTAGAAAGGTAAAAAAATATAATTCAGTATCATAAATTAAAACAAAACCACGCACATCTGAGATTAACACTGTAGTAAAAACATAGTAAACACATTAAAAACTACAGTATTTTTCCCAGAACAAAGGACTCTGCAGCCCTCATCAGCTCCAGTAAAGACTTTATTGATTGGATCATTAAGAGACCAGCTTTTATTGTTCACAGCTACACTGTCTGCTAGCTCTTAGTTACTTTAATGCTGTTAAATTGGGTAAATAATTAATAGCTTTCATGTCCTTTAATGTTTATTTGGAGCCACAGCCAGGAGGAACTAAATGTGCTGCAGGAAGGTGGTGCGCTGCAGCGCATTTCAAACATCCCCTCCTCTACAGACGTGCGCTCTGCAGTTTCTTCAAAGAGAAGCGTCAGCCGTCGCTGTCTGTTTGACGGCGTTACCTGTGGAGCATCGTGACTCTTCTTGCTGAAGTTCTGTATGAATTCAACCAGTCCGTGAACCACCAGCTTCACCGCCAGCATCACATCTTCCAGCTCTTCCCAAGATGGAGCAGGAGCATCTGCGCACACATCAAAAAGTGTTCGTTTGGATAAGGGATGCATAGAGGACATGTTTCAGAAAATAGTTAATAAACTACAGAGATTACTGTGATTACTATTTGTTTATAAATGTATTCATTCATTTAAAAGAAACAAAATAAACAAAACAAATTCATCAAAAAGAAAGAAAAAAAACATTGAATGAAAAGAAACTAGAAAAAAAACTCATATAATATCTGCCCCTTATTTAAAAATATATATAAAATAACTACAAACTACAACTTAGGATTGAACAATCTCCAAAGTGAAAACAAAAATATTAAGCACCCTTCACTTGGTGCCATACTTTCCTAACAATTTTAACTTAATCGGCTTTTTAAAAATATAAACTGTTTTAGAAGTTTTTATGGTGATATCAAGGTAATTCCACAATCCTATTCCCTGAATTACAGCACAGCTCCCTCAGACTAGTTCTAAATGGAGGTTTTACAAACATTTCATTCCCTTAAGATAATAATGACTCTCTTTTTAACAAAGTTTAATTGAATATTTGGGGTAATATTTTTTATGAGCTTTATTCATGACTTGTAAAAGACGTTATTAAACCAAATCATAAAATTTTAATATTGTCAACTGATGAAATAATAGATTTGTTGGGTGACCGTAGCACTTCCTTCTAATAATTCTTATAGTTCTTTTTGTACAAAGTAAGATAAAAATAGGATTTGTAATTGTTTTGCATGCTTTTCCCCAAACTTAAATACAATAGATTAAATATGAAACAATAATTATATTATACAATATATACAAAGCTTAAAAGACATATACACTGAAGCGACTAATATACGTTTTTTTGCCCATATTTATAATCCAATTTTTGGCTGAGATTGACAATTTAATTCATTCTGACAAGGAAAATATTGAACACTATCATTTTCAGCCTCTAGAGGGCTCTCGACTAATATGGCAAGCTAAATGTCTCATTAGCAGCTAAAAGTGGCTATTAATGAGAAACTTGGCTTGCCACAACATCCCAGCTTCGTCTCGCTACAGAACTCCTGGAGCAAACGTCAAATCAGCTGCATTTCACCGCACCGCTCAGGCAAAATGCAGCTGATATGACCGTTAAAGTGCATTTATTAGGTAAAAGTTAAACTGAGACACACCTTTGCTATAATTTATAGCAAACAAATAATTGTTTCTAAATGTTAATCTTGTTAAATTCTTGTTAAAGTCCTCCCGTCCACGCTCCCGTTGCCGCAATTTGGCAACCAATCGATTTTTGGCACACCGAACCATGTTTCCGGGTGGTCAGCGATGATGCATAACAAACACGACACGTCAGCCATGATGCAAAATAAATGCAACTTATGCGACAAAGCCACTTATTTATGTTTTTTCCATTTTATTAGACATATTTGGACCGATGTGACAATGAATATGGCGGTGCAGCGTGTATGGCAGAAAGTACTGTAGTCAAGTCCAAAAACCCCACCAATAAATAATTATGACTCAAAAAGGAGGCCAATCGTGCTTATCTTGATTTTGTCTTCATTTGATTTTCATTTCAGCAAGTTAAGCTATGTGCGGATGGCTGCCAATGTAGGAACAAAATGACCCGAAGTGTGCAGAGTTGGACAACCAAAGAATGTGCACTAACAAGAATGTAGTTTTGCAAGTTAAGCACAAGCAAATAAGCAGTGATTTTCAAAAACAGGCCGCCCGACAGTTCGATGGTCACTTGGTAACAAACAATTTAGTGAAACTGCAGCTGAAAGTTTGCATTTCTTCTCGCAATTTTGAGGGATTTATTCTGTTACCAATTAGTCTCCTAACAGTTGCATTACAAATTGTTAGTTTCTTAATGTTAATGGTCTGGGTCGCCTTTCTCAAATGAAGTTTTGAACAATTTGGTATTGAAATATCAGGAAAAATCAGCTTAGAATTAGGCCTGTTACAATAAATCTATTAATCGCATGATAAATGAAAATTATCAACCTCATTTTCATTTATCGGCTTTATCTCTTCTTTGTGTCTCTCTCTTTCTACTGAAGACACTGGATGACAAAAAGCTCAACTATGGTGAACTTCATTGACCCCTCCCTTTCCCTTTATTTTAAAATACATTTTAATCATCCAAAATTGTGTTTTTGGATCTTTAAAAGCAGCTAATCTGAGAAGCTACGTTACAAGCTAAGCTAACAGGCCGAACTCAGGAAAAAACAGTCTTGTCAATGCTCCAAAATTCATGGTTGAAACCCGAAAAGGAAGGAGAGACAGCCTATGTCACTTCAAGGGGCCTCCCTTCCATTTTTCTTAAAGAGACACGCCGCTCGCTCCCTCACTATCCATTCTTTGGTTCAAACGGTCCTATACTGCCATCCAGTGGTCAAAAAAGATACTTTACACAAAAAAATTAACCAACATTGCTTCTTAAAGAGGGACTTACCCCACGGTGAAACGATAGCTCCGCCCCGAGACGAGATTCAAAAAATGCAAAGTGGGCGTGCCAAGAGACACCGCCGAAAGGAGGGGGAGGTGGAATTACAAGACTAAGCTAATAATAAATATACTGCCAACCTGAAAATGATGTCGATCAAATCTCACAATGCTAATGCTAATGCTATGTTGCTATCGCTAATCCAACCCCGATCTCTGCAGGGGAGTGGCTCTGCTTGAACCACTTTTATACTCACGCAGCAGAGGATGTGACGACAGAGAGACAAGACACGTCAGAGTGACAGTCGTTGACCAATAAGAAAATTAGGCTGCAGTACCACAGTTCAACCCATAGGATTAGTGTAAACACGTTTTTGGACCAGATATTGCCAATTTTAACACATACGCACAAAAACATGGAAATTAACACAGACACAGTGCTATACAACTTTTTACACACATTCTAGGGAGTTTATCAGATAAAAAAAGTTAATTTTGGGTTTAGTTCCTCTTTAAAGCCTGTTTGTTTGTTTAGAAACCACCGACACAGACATCATCACTACAGAGATTATGAAAAGGAGAGACGTGGGGCCTTATGGCATCCGCTCAGAGTACTGCATCAGGAAGATCATCTGTCCCCTCGGGAACAGGGACACCCCCAAAGGTAAGACATGCACCTTTGTTAAGAACTAATGTGGTGTCTAAACAGTTCATAAGATTAATAAATAGTTTTTACTTTCTGTGAATAGAAACCCCAACTCCACAGAGGAAAGGCCTGCGCTCGAGTGCTCTGAGGCCGAAGAAGCACGAACCAGCCAAGCAGACCGGGCCTTTGGCTGTGGAGACGTGGATACCTGAAGAGGAGCTGGAGCTCTGGGAGATCCGAGCCTTTGCAGAGAGGTTGGAAACTCCACCACCACGTCGTCTGTTTTTTTTATTTTTTTATTTATTTATTTTCAAATGAAGCGCAGTTTTGTCATGTTTTTGCCTCTTCTTGGTGTTGCAGGCTGGAGAAGGAGAAGACACAAGGGTTAGAGCCCGCTAAACCCAGCAGCACCCTGAAGACGACAGTAGAGGAAGTCAAGGCCCATTTGGACAACCAGCTGAAGCAGGCTAGACTGGCTGCCCAGCAGGTGCGGGGAACTACACACACCAACCGCCCCACCCTCCACCCCCGAGCTGTCAGGTCAACAAACCTGATAAAAACCCAACGTGTCGTTCTGTGTTTGTTTTAGAAACGTTTGGAGCCGCTGAAACCGAGCACAACTGCCACCACTTCCACATCAACTCCCACCACATCAGACAGCTCCCCCAGTACCCCGACCTCCACCGGCCCAAGGACGGGTCCGTTACCGCCTGGAACCAAGATGGCCCTGTCCACCAAACTGGGCTCCCCAGTTCCTCTCCAGCAAGACAAGAACTTCCATCAGTCGTTTGCCTCCTGGGTGAAGCAGGGTCAGAACAACGGCACAGGTGAGCAGGCGGAGGAGAAGAACCTGTCACGAGTCAGCCTCACCCGTTCTCATCCACTGAAACCAAACGGACAAACAAATGCCTTTAACATTCATTTTATTTAGTCACTTGTAGTTTTCTTTTCCTCCGTCTTTCTTTTTGTTTAAGGCATAGGAAATGTTGTTTTTTAATGTTCATATTCATAAATATGATTGGCTTCTAGATGGTTAAAGAGCTTGTGGTGTCCACTTTCAGTCAGCAGCCACATGAAAAGAAATGGACAAATACATTAAACATAAAGTAAATCAAAAATCAGGCATGGATGAAGTTGAGCCAGTGTGCAAAGGGAGGTTGTTCACCAACCCCAGGAGCTGCAGCAGAGAAAGCCCAGCCCCCTCTTTAAGGTGCTGACACACTGGATCACATTGTTTGGATCATAGCAGCCTCTTTGGTGACTGAAACCTTCCAGTGGACACCACAACTGTTCTCTGGCTGTTTTGGTGGGCCTGTTGGGGTGACTGTAGGCGGCATGGTGTGTCTTGCAGCCTCCACAGTGGCTGGCAGCATCGCCACCTCAGAGCAAACCCTCCAGATGGCTGGCAGCCCAGTGACTGTGGCTGGCCAGGTCCTCGCTGCCAAACTGCCTCTGCCCGCTAACAGCATGATTGTCGCGCTCGCTGTGCCCTCTGCTCAAGGAGGTAGGGAGCATGAGCGTTGTTCCTTTTGGCTTTGAAATGCGAAGAGGGACGGAAAAGCGTTGTGGACTGCTTTTTGATATCATTCATCTTATAATAATATTGTTTATGTCATAAATAACTTTATTAAGATGGATTAGACAGTTTTTCAGAAAACATTAAAATGCTTTAAGTCTTTCCAACAGCTGTGCGTGTCTTGCTACTTTTCAACTGACCCGTCTAACTACAAGTAGGTGATGTATTTTTGTGCTTCTGTCCTCGTCGACAGGTGGAGTTCAGCAGAAAGTTCTGGGTATTTTCCCTCATGGGCCTCCTGCCAACCTTCGGACATACAGCACGCTGCATCCTACGACTGGAAACATGAACCTCAGAACTGCTTCTTCTGCCTCCACCACTCAGCAGGTCTCACTCTGACCCGTCGCTTTCACTTTGACCCACAGTGGAAACACTCAACATGCTCACAGTTGTACTCCTGATTTGTCTTGTCAGGTTACCACAGCAGTGGGGCAACCGCAACCTGGAGCACCTTCTGTTCCTGGGGGTGCAGTAGTCAGAGGTCCAGCTCAGCAAGGTCTTCTGTGCAACTTTTTATCCTCAATAAAAGCTCTTAAGTCTTTTCAAGCTAAAAATCCCAACGTGTGTTTTTGTCTTTCAGGTCAGCCTGTGCAGGCCGCAGCCCAAGCTGGACCTGGTACTCCTCCTCTGAGAGCATCAGGTCCTGCATCAACTCCTCCTGCCTCCACAGCTCCTGCTGCTTCATCTCAGCCCCAGAGGCCTCAGCAGGGCCAAGTGAAACTCACCATGGCTCAGCTCATGCAGCTCACTCAAAGCGCACAGGTAAACATTTATTTATCTCCTGTTGTCTTGTCTAAAGAAAAGTAGCGTCCATGATGTTTTTACTTTTTTTTTTACTCTTTTTGATCATGTTTAGTTGTAGTCAAGATTCTGTTTGCCTGAAACTCTGCAGGGAGGAAACCCAGGTCTGACTGTGGTGATCCAGGGTCAAGGGCAGACCCAGGGACAACTTCAGATCATCCCACAGGGTGTTGCGGTCATCCCAGGCCCCGGCCAGCAGCTAATGCAGGCGGCCATGCCCAACGGCCAAGTCCAGCGCTTCCTCTTCACTCCTTTACCTCCGTCCTCATCAGCTCCTGTTTCAGCTCCCACTAACACGACCCCTGTCACAACTCAGACCCCTCAAACTCAAATGTCGCCTTCGGCTCAAGTGCGATCCGTTGCCCAAGTCCAGACGACTCCGTCATCCTTAGCCCATACACAAATGACAGCTCCTCTGCCTGCACCCACCCATGCTATAAGCCCATCACCGAACCTAAACGTTGCCTCGAGCTCTGCTCCTGTTCCGGTTCAAACCCAAGTTCCTGCCCCTGTTTCTGCTGCTGCTGCTCACGTCTCTCCACCAACGCACATTTCACTCCCAACGCCCATCTCTGCACAGCCCCACAGGTCTGCTCTGGTGCCCCATTTTCCACAGCCTTCCACACAAGTTGTACCCCCTGGCCCACCCTCAGCTGCAACATTGCCCCAAGCTGCTTCCTCAACACAAAATTCATGCCCAGGTGCGACTCATAAACAGAATCTCACTTCATCCCCTGTCCAAAACCAAACCGTGCCCCAAACCCAAGCGTCCACTCTTCCAGTAGGTTCACCCCCTGCACAAACCCAAACTGTATATTCACCACTTGTACCAGGACAAGCTGCCCTCCAAACCCAAGCCCAACCACAGTCTGTAAGCCCCGCCCCACATGTAACTCCAGGCACTGTTCAGATGCAGGGTTCTGTTCCTCTGCCGGCCTTGTCCCCTGTGTTGACCAGGCCACTTCTCCAAGTTTCTGTTGCAGCAGAAGCCACTAACTCAACTCCATTTCCTGTTTCTGCCTCACTTCCTTCATCTGTCCAAGTTCCGACCCCAGCCCTTGCGCCCGTCTCTGCTCCTGTCATAGCTGTTGTGTCAACCCAAATCGCCGTCCCGTCCCCAGCCAAAGCTCTAACCCAAATACAAGGTGCAGCTTCTGCTCCTCTCCATGCAGTTGTGGCAAATGCTGTTGTCACACCTGTCACAGCCACCTCCACCATACCTTCAGTGCCAGGTAAGGTGCCACCTACAGCAAGAAGCAAGTCCGTTCTCTTTCACTTCTGTGGTATTACATATCAGGATATAGTAACATTTACCAGGTGTTTAAATTCATTAAATGTAACCTCAAGTGTTCAAAAACACAACCAGTTCCACCATGTTATTATTTGATCAACAAAACAAAGCTAAAATGGAAGAGTTCTTTGTGAAATCTCTTGGTTCTTACATTGTGCAATACTTTGGACCTGCTATTCTGTGCAGCGTTGCTTCAGTTCGTTGAGGTTTGCAGACATTTGTTTTTGCTCATTTTCCTAAAGCCGCACTGCAGCACAGACTGAAGTCTGGACTTTATGAATAGTTTCAGCACCCTCGTTCTTTGCTTTTTCAGACCTTCGGTTTTAGATCTGCTGCTGTGCTAGTGATCGTTTTCCTGTTAAAAGTTTGGTCCAAGCTTCAGCTGTTGGACAGATGGTCCTACATTGACTCTAGAACCTGTTGGAGTTCATCGTCCACTCAGTAACTGCAAGGAATCCAGGTTCTGTGGCTGTAGAACAAGCTAAAATCATCCACAGTTGGCATGAAGTGTTTATGCTGATATGCTGTTGGGATTTTCAAAACATGGCACTTTGGATTATGGGTAAATGGTAAATGGACTGTACTTAACAGGGTATAGCACCTTTCTATCTTGTCAAGACTTTACACTAAAATCTGTCCCTCATTTACCCATTCATACAGCACTCTTTCTGTACAAAGAATAATCAGAGCTTTAACACATTCATACACCGATGGGACACGTTGGAGGCAATGAGGGTTCAGTGTCCTGCCCAGGGACACTTAAGCATGTGACTGTAGGTGAAGGTGAACCCTCAACTCTTGCATTGGAGGACAACTGCTGTAACCACTCAGCCACAGCTGCCCCATCAGCTAAACATCTCTGTTTGAACCATCTGTCCAAAGGATGTTGTTCCAAAAGTCTTGTGATCGATGCTACTTTACAAATCTGCCACGTTGTTTTCAGAGAGAAGAGGCTTGTTTTCTGTGGACCCTTCCAGGCAGTCGTACTTTTTTTTATTAGCTATTCTAACATTAGCCTTAAAGCATGCTGAATGAAACCTGTAGAGAGTAGGGGTGTAAAACTCAATTGCAAAAGGGGGCCAAAAGTAAACCCTTTTTTTAAACTTTTAGGGGCCGGTTTCAGGATCTACATTAACTCAGGTTTGATACTCGACGTCTTTTCTTGGTTGCAGGTTCCTCAACTAGAATTTGATTGGTCTCATCTGATGTTCTCTGTTGCACTTTTGACATCATAATCAAAGATTACTGCAAAAAAAACGAGGTGATGAAAGTATTTTACGTTTAAAATGTCATCTTGGGGGCCAGATAAGATGTCATTGAGTGCCACATTTGGCCCCCGGGCCTTAAGATTGACATATGTGCTGTAGAGTCTGAAATTGTTGTTTTTTTCTCTGAGCATTGCACAATCTGACCTTTTGACATGATCTGATATGCAAACCCTACAACTGAAAGATACTGGACTTTCTCTTTCCTCTAGCTGTAAAAATAACACCATCTTTTTGTCACTTGTATTCTTCAGCGTTGGTTTCACCTGTTTTTGTTCATTTTCTCTCTCGTTATAGCTCTGATAGAACAGAGGGCAGCTCAGCCCCAAGTCTGGACTCCGGTCTCGTCTCCAGCTCAGGCTCCAGTTCAGGCAGCTCAGCAGGCAGCAGCTCCAGTTACACCGTCTGCCTCTTTCCCCGGCTCTGCTCCTTCATCAGCCTCTGCTCACTCCCCCATTAATCTTCTGCCTCAAACATCTCTAACTCCTCAGTCTCCAGTGCAAGTTCATCATCCTGCTGCTGTATCGGTGCAGCAGGTGTCTCATCTGCCCGTCTCAGCAGTGCAAGTTAATATGAAGGGACTACCGGTCTCCTCTGTTGTGTCTGCTGTGAGGCCCCCACAGCCTCAGCTGCAGCCCCAAACCCATCCTCAAATTCAGCCCCAGACACCAGCTCAGATCTGTGCACAGGTCCAGGTCCCCCCATGTGGTCAAGTCCAGCAAATGCCACATATTCAAACGCATCCCCAGTTACAAGCTCAGATTCAGCCTCAGGTCCGGGTTCAGTTTCAGCCACGGGCACAAATTCAGCCACAAACTCCACCGTCGCCTCATACTCAAGTACAACCCCTTACTCAGGTCCAGTCCCCAACCCAGTCCCAGCCAAGGGCTCCACTTCAGTACCAACCCCAGGTCCAAGCTTCGTTTCGAACACCACCTCAGACTTTGCAGCAGCCTCAGGTCCAGTCTCAGGCCCAAACTCCCCTTCAGCTGCAGCCCCAAATCCAAACTCAAATCCAAACCCAGGTCCAGCTCCAGCAACAAAACCAGATTCAAGCTCAGGCTTCACAACAGCCCCATGTTCACATTCAGCCCCATGTTCAAGCTCAAGTCCAAACACAACCTCAGTTTTCAGTCCAGTCGCCACAACAAACCCAAGTTCCTCCACAGCTTCAAGCCCACAGCCAAGTCCAAGCAAAACTCCAAGTCCAGTTCCAACCTCAGAACCAGTCACAAGTTCAACCCCAGCCTCAGCTTCAGGTCCAGTCTCCAATCAGGCATCAGGTCATCACAGTTTCAGGCCTCCAGCAGCCGGTCCAGCTACTCTCAGCCCTGCCGCCGCACGTTGCAGCCCAGATCCAAGCCCAGATCCAGGCTCAGGCCCAGCAGCAGGGTGGGGCCGTTCCCCAGCAAATCAAACTGCAGCTGCCTATCCAGATCCAGCAAACGGGGGGGCAAATCCAAGCCCACCAGCTCCAGAACATGGTGGCCATCCAGGCGCCAGCAAACGTTCAGGAGCAGCTTCAGAGGATGCAGCAGCAACCACCAAAGAAGAAGAAACACCACGAGGCTAAAAGGGAACCAAAAGAGCAGAATCTGCAGGCGGGCAGTCCAAAAGATGGCGTCCAGAAACAGGTGCTAATCAAGAGAGCAGCACTTATCTTTTTTTTTTTTTTTTTACTCCAGTTATTGTTTAAATTGTGTATTTTAATTGAAATGTTTAAATGTCAGGTGGGAGTGAAGCAGAATTTTTCAGCAGAGCATCAGAAACAAAGGAAGAGCCTGGCTGCAGTGGAGCGGGAGGAGAACCAGAGGTTGGACTCTTCTTCTCAATCACAGAATCACTGAAAAGACTTGACTTACTACAGTACACATTAAACTAGTAACTACCATAAAAGATAAAAGCTACTTAATTATCAGCACCAGCCCAACCAAACGAAGCCACAGCTAAACTTTTTTCTGCTTTCAGAATGATCGTGTGCAACCAAGTGATGAAGTTCATCCTCGACAAGATCGAGAAGGACGAGAAGCAGGAAGCTAAGCAGGAAGCCAAGAAAAGGAAGAAGGAAGAGGTGGTGGAGCAGAAACGCTCCAAGCAGAACGCCACCAAACTGACGGCACTGCTGTACAAGCACAAGGAGCAGCTGAAGGCGGAAATCCTTAAAAAGAGGGCTCTGTTGGATAAAGAGCTGCAGCTGCAAGTCCAGGTTAGACTTTTTTAGATAACAGACGTCACGACTTCTCATTGAGCTGTGAACGGTCTCGTGAAGCTGCATCAAGCTGCAGTCAGGATGGTTTAGACGGGTGGAACTAGAACTACCTGCATGTTTTTCAAACGTTTGAGTCTCTGCAGCTCAAACAGAAATGACACCAGACCAGAGTGACATAATTCAGGCCGTGTAGTGAGCAGCCTCCCCCCACCTCACTGCAGCCTCCTGCTGCAGGTGGAGGTGCTCTATATGTTCAGAACAGACTTTGAAGCAGAGGAAATAAATTTTGAACCTCTTGCTTGAACTCCGTTTTAGATGGGAGGAGAAACATTACGGTAGTCAGACTGAGGTGGAGGTGGTGACAGTCTGTTTAAAGGGAGTCGTTCCTTTCCACTGTCGCCTACGTGCTTCTCTGGATGTGAAACTGCAAAAATGAGAAGATTCAACGCAGTCTGCTGGCTTCCTAAAATACAAAATCTTTTACTAATTGGCATTTTATAATGTATGTGAATGTTCTTGAACCGAGCCCTGAGACGATGTTTGTTGTGAATTGGGGCTATATGAATAAACTTAGTCAAATTGAAAATTAACTTTAAACAACCCACGAGGGAGTTCCACTGCAGGTGGTTCTGAGAGTTTCCAGTCGGACTGAAGCTCCTGTCAAAGCTCATCAATGTCTGAATTTATTTTATGCACATTATCTGTCCAGTAATTTGAAGGTGAAATGTTAGCAGCTGTTTTCTTTTTAACTGTTTTGATGACCTAAATGTTTTTGTTAGAACTCACTCAGTTGTGCTTGTGACAAAAAGTTCAAGTTCAAGTCAGCTTTATTGTCGTTTCCATCAGGTGGTGCATGAGATGGAACAAAATTATGTACACAGCCGTTACACCCAAAAAATAGCAAAAATATAAAGTATAAAAATAAATAGTACAGGTAGTCCTTGGGTTACGACGCAGATCCGTTCTCACGGCGGCCGCGTAAACCGAATTTGACGTAAGTTGGAACATATGTACAAACTGCACATGCAAAGTACTGTATTACCAAGTACTTAGCCTATCCTATCACAGTACCCTACATAATTATCAAAAAACACATACATTTGGGAGCCATAATGAATGGAAAAAAGAGTTAATTTCCTACTGGGATGCTGGT